>PVKM010021056.1:0-22882 GCA_004027735.1 Carollia perspicillata
CCAGGTTTTCCTGCCGCTTTCCCTCTCCACCGCCTGTCGACCCCACCCCTCTTACCGGTTGGGTTGAATGGTTGTCGACTTCCATATTTCAATTTTCTGTGTTCTGGTTGTGTTATTGTTTATAAATATTTGTTGTCCTTAATCTTGGTTGTGAGAAGAGGTACAGTGTTTCCACCTACGCCTCCATCTTGGCCGGAAGTCCATGTAAGTGCTTTTAAATGACAGCAGGTTCTTAATAAATGTTTACCTTAAGAATCTTAAATAAGAATCCTAAATAAGAATCTTGAGGAGCTACTCCCCTTAAATAATGAAGACACTAATGATAAAAATGTTTATATCACTTTTATCACAAAGAGGGAGAGGTAAAGAATAAAGACGATATCATGGGGGCATAATACACAGCACAGGGAATACAGTCAATAACATCATAATAACTGTGCATGGTGCCAGGCGGGTAACACAGAAAAGGAAAACAAAGATGACAAATATGCTATCAACAGTAATAATTTAGATAGTCTGTGTAACTTTCAAAAAGACCAAATAGATTTACAAACTTTTCATGTCTCCCCTTTTGAATTTTAATTCCCTCTATGGTATGAAAACAAATATATGGTCAATATTACTCCAAGAAGGAAGAGGGTAGGAAGGAACATAATAAAAATTGAAACTGGGTCCCACAAACCCGAAAAGTCAACTCACTCCTCTGAACCCTCTTCTTCTCTCCCCTTACCTCCTCCTCCTCCTCTGCCGTTTCCTCCATTCCTCCCTCTCTCACATGGGTGACTTCATGGGGTCTGTGAGCTGGTGTGACCACATTCTCATTTAACTGTTGTTCTTTAAGAAGGGATGACAGAGCTTCAGGGGCTCTGTAGACACCTGCCTCCACAACGATAACCATCCCTCACCCCATGGCCCCAGGCCCTCCTCACTGGAGCTTTCACCCAACGTTCCATTCTATTGACCAATGATGCTGTGGTTTGCTTCCACGGGCTCAAAGAACCCTCGAGCTGTGGAGAACTTGGACAAGTCACAGATTCTCCACCTGGCTCCAGGGCACATCTGGACAACTCCCAGAAAGATGAGACATAAGGAGAGTGCCTCAGGCTCCCACAGGACCAGGGCAGGGATTAAAAGCCATGGATATTGAGGTCTTAAGACTGCAAACACTCCTTTGCATGGTCTTCATGCCTGGTGAATCAAGATATTCAAAATAGGCCAGCTGGTGTGGCACAGTTGGTTGGAGCATCGTCCAGTAAACTGAAAGGTCACATGTCCGATTCCCTGGTCCTATTCCCCCATTAGGGCACATGCCTAGATTGTGGGTTTGGTCCCTGGTCCGGGCGCATATGAGAGGCAACTGATCGATGTTTCTCTCCCTCTCTTCCTCTCTCTCTAACGTCCTCAGATGGGGACTGGAAAACTAGACTGACATCAGTTGTTATATTTCATCATTATCATGGTGACACACCAGGAAGATTCCTCAAATACTGCACATTAATCTTTCCTTACATAAAAGGAGATGGCACACTGATATTTAAGGGAACCCCATAAAGAATGCATAAACGTAAATGATGTGATTCCCCACTATAACTTCAATAAAGTATTGATTTTTTTCTAAACCAAGATTAATTAGTTTAAAATACATCTTTATTATGTATCCATGAAGTAACTTTTAGAAGAAAGATTGGGCAAAGAACATTTTAAAAAATACACATTTGCCCTGAGCTGATCTGTCAGGAATAACGTTTCATTCTGCTCTCATCTGCCACCCACATTTCTCTGCCATCCAATGTCTGTCAAGCTTGCACAGCAGCCCATGGCCTTCCGGAGCACTGACACTCCCCAACTAGATCTGCAGAGCTCCACCAGTGGCATTTTATGTGTAATGCTACCTTTTATTTTTCATTTCATGTTGTGTGATGGAGTGTCAATGCCTGAGTCTCTCTCTGAAGACAAATGTAAATAACTCAGCTTCGGCATCCTCTTACTGGGTCTGCAGGATGCAAACACCACTCATACCTCCCCTTAAAGGATCGGCATCAAAGCATGTGCTCTGTGAAACCTGCACTGACCCACAGAGCTCTTAATGAAAAGGAAGGAAAGCCACCTGGGGTCCATACACTAGAAACTAATCGCACTCCAAGTCCCCACATGGCCCTTGCAGGAAACAAACTATGACCTTCCCAGGGTTTAAAAAGACCAGTCTATGGACATAAGTTCTCAAATATAGCAGAGAGAAAAACAGAACATGACGCAGAGTTCATCTTCTGAATCTGCCCAGAAGATTTGTAAAATCTAATTTTGAGGGGATACACTTAATAAAAATCTGAAGGTTTTCAGACATTTTCAAATACAGACTTCCTTATTTTTAAAACTACAAAGCATAAAATCAGTTGCCAGAGGAGAAATTTGTCTTAGAAAATTATTTTAAAGTGATCATCATTTGCGATTGAAAATAATTTGACACATTCTCCAAGTATAGCTTTGATATAGTTCTTAAGTTGCCCTTCTCCAGGAAGTGCTCTAGTATTGCCCCCAAAATTATGCCTTTTTTCTCAAAGCTTCATATTTACCAAAAATCACATATCGGATAGTGAAAATTAGTTATGCAGAGAATAGCCATTTCACTAGCAAGTATTACTTTAAGCATATACATTGAGCACATTTTATTAAGCAACTATTGTGTGTCGGTGGGTTAGGTTGTACTCAATGATTCACTCAAACATTACAGCAGTAGTGTAGTACATCTCCAACACAGTACAGTTGCAAACATATATTTAGGCCTAAAGGTTTTATTTAAACCTCTCTGGGTCTGAATCAGGTCTGCCCGACCCTCAGTGGGTCTCACCCTTTTCATCCTCCACTTCCTGATATACAGAAGGGGGATTTCAAGCACCTCCCAGGTTTTTGTGAGGATGCTAGTGAGATAATGCATATTAACAAGTATAACTCAGAACAGGCTCAATAAATACAAGTCCAGAGGATAATAAATTCTCACACATGGGATGAATCAGTGGACCCATGGAGCCAAGATCCCCTGCTATACTCTTTTTCAAACCAAAAATTCTACATCTCCTTTTGCAAAAGAGGTCAAATGTGGGAATATTTATAGCAAATAGGTACTTGAAAATGTTAACTGCCTTTACTTTTCCTATTGTAAAATGCCTTCACCTCTGCTTCCTTAATACCTTTCCCTTCTTACTCAGTGGGCTACCCAGCTTGATAAACATAACTTATGGGCACAGAGCCTGGGTCCTCAGCTCAATGGGGAGCAGAGCGGCCTGGCTCAGGGATACAACCTCTTTGTGGGGAAAGCAGACGGGCTGGCATAAATACCATCCCTTACTCCAAATCCTAAATTCTCTGAATTAAATCCTCCCCAATAAGGAAGCTGTTCATAACATATGCTAAAATAAACCCCTCAGAACAGCTCACATTCAGAGGGACTGCTGAACTATTCAGATTTAGAGCCATATCAATGGTACCAACTTGATCCTCGGCAGTTAGCTAGTGCGTTAAGTACCAAGCAAAGCAGTTCACAAAGTGCTTCTTTGGAAGTTGCAACAACTTCTAGCCAAGCACAGAGGAACCTGAGAATTAAAAAGAAACCACGAGATGTCACTCTCACAGAAAAATAGTAACTAAGTCAGACGGTTTTGCTTTAGTTTCCACTAACATATAGATTCATGTGTCTTAAAAAACGAAATAATTAACTTTATGAAGGAGAAGAAAATTGCCCTTCCTGCATTTTGTTATAAATATGGAGTTGAGTTTCAGCTTAAGGCAAGGATTAAGTTCTGAGGTCAACATTTAAGAGGAAAATCTTATAGTCAAAAGTAACATTGAACAAACACTTTAAACTGTCATTAAAATATAGTACAAATGGTTTTGGATATAACTTCATAGAGGAATGGATATGTACAAACATAAAATGTGTATGGATGCATGGTTGTAATATAGAGGACATATAAAACAATATTTTTACAATTGTGTATTATTAAATTTGTTTAATGTAAATGAGCAAATTATTTTATTCCCCTGTACATATTCCAATGCTACTATTTTTATGGTTATAAAGTGAACCTTGGCAATCACTTAATATGTCAAGCACTTCTGTCCTGAGTGCCAACCTTACGTAATCTGTCATTAACAGGAGTATGTAAGGCATACCATTTCTGCAGAATAATTTTACACAAAACAAACAGCAACAAACAGAACCAAGAGACTGTTTTAAACTGTGTTTTTTGGAAACCATCACTAGTAAAGCTATTTTAAAATTAAAATGAACAGAGTTTACAGCTTCTTCCTATGAATAAACAGCCATAGGTTCCATTTATTAACACTCAGGAACTCTGTTGGACACTTAGATGCTTATTTCTAATTCACAAACAATCATAAAAAGTGAGTGTTTCACCTCTATCTACTACTACTATTGCTACTAGTAGTACTCTGTTCTAATAATAATAATAATAAATAATAATAACTGGTAACATAGCCATGCCAAAAACTGCTCTGAATCCTTACATTCATTAACTCATTTAAACTTCATAACAACTTTATAAAGCAAGACTACTGTTATGTCTAAATGAAGAAACTAAGATTCATAAAGATTCAATTAAGTTATCCACCATCCCATAGACAATCCTCAGTTTTTCCAACTGTACAACTGGAATAATATCACTTAATTTACTGCATTGTTGTAAAGTATAAATGAGGTAATATATTTAATGCCCAGCAGTGTTGACACAACTAACAAGCAATTTCTTTTGTTATCACTAAAGTGGTTCTATAGCTAACAGGCTCCAGCACAGCCTGTGGAAGAGCAAAAAGAAACCTCTTGCATAATCCTGTTTGATCCTCAAACTTTCCAGCTATCACAGAAAACTGGCAGAGTCAGCATTCCCTTACTTGTAGCTCTGCTCCAAAGTGAGTGTCTTTAAAAGAGAATACAGAATCTCGTCTTTTATATGAGTGCTTGGAAGAAATGGTTCCCGAACACTAAGGCTACATACAAAGGCGACCTCAAACTGAGAAAGCCCTCAATGCAGGAAAGACAAGGGAAGAAGACTTGAGTTCACATGCTCCGAACCAGCCTGCCTGGGTTCAAATTCCAGCTTCACCCCTCACTAGCTTTGTGTTCTTAGGCTATTTTTCTTCTTTGTGCCTCAATACTTCACCTCAGAGACATGTCCACGGATGAAGTGGCCTGTGAAAAGTACATAAAACAAAGCCACAAGTACAAAACATTCATAATCATTTTTATTGTTAAGACTGAAATCTCCTAAAGGCATGGGTGAGGACTCAGGGCTGCAGCCTGGAGAAAGCGGGGTGGTAGTCACACATAATGCGTGACTCTCTGCCTCCCCGGCTGCCACATCCCCAGTCCCCGAACACACTGGTCCACCACCACAGAGGTCAGCAAGCTACAACCCATGGCCCAGATCCAGCCTGCTGCCTGTATTTGTAAATAAAGTTTTACTGGAACACTGTCACACTCAACACTTAAATGGCTGCTTTCCTGCTACAACTGCAGAATGGAGTAGTTGCAACCGGCCTTTTACATGAAAACTTTGCCTACCTTTGCACAAATGCATAAAACATTAAATTTCCTTCCCTAATCCAATTGGATATTTTGAGAATAGAGTGAGAAACATATGTGAATAATATATAAAATAGGAATTTATTTTTAAAAACACACTGCCCTCAATCTTTAAATTGAAGGGTGAAATAATGCTAAGAAAATGGGTGTAGCATCCCACCATCAGCTCCATCACTTATTAACTATATGTGGCCTTGGGTATGTCACTTAATATCTCTAAGACTCGTACCCATTATTGTAAAAAAAGGACAACAATAATACCAAACTTGTGGGACTGAAAGAATTAAATGAGGTATAGATAGGGTTTGCCACGGTGACTGGTCTACAGTAAGTACTCGATCATGTCAGCTCTCACTAAATTATTACTTTCATAGTTATCACTTCAGGGAAAAGTTTTATGTCCAAATATTGGACCACTCAGACAGTGCTTTCCCTCCCAGAGTATCTGCCTCATGAGAATTATAGGTGCTAGCAGAGCAGAGATGCCGAGAACTGTAATCTCTTCTCTGGAGGCAGTCTAAGAGAGAAAAAGCTGTAACTTTCATATACTCATGACTGTCAATATTAATTTTCTTCCACTCCCACCAACATTCCTCCTCAACAGCAAGAAGTTTTCAGCAAGAAGCTAAATGTCTACCTCCACATTTGTATTATGCAGAGGAATAAACCTTACACTGTAAGACAAAGTAACTCAATCAATCCCATAATAAGTGAAACGCTGACATCTGGTTTCTAACAAGAAGCAAATTAAATATAGAAACATTCAAAACTAGCAAGAAAAAAAAAGGCTACCAAAAGGGATTAGTATAATAAATCATATAATTAGAATCTCAAACTTAATGAACATTATACACTAATAAATAAAATAATAAATTTAAAAATCTTAGCAATGTAAAAGATGAATACTAAATTCTGGTAAAATAAATGCATTAAAAAGAATCTGAAGTGACAGCAGACCGTTATCAGGGCACTTTGGGGCTGAAGCAAATGTTCAGTATCTTTATGACAGTGGCGGTTAAATGGGCGTACACATTTATGAAACAGCCTGTACACTTAATGTGGGTGCATTTTATTGAATGTAAATTAAGCCTCAATAAAGCTGGTTTTTAAAAGAATTTGGGAAAAATAAGTATTAAAAAGCAAATATGAAGCATTAAAAACGTGGGTGCCGGTGATACCATAACAATGGCTAACACTCTACAGCACTCATACGTGCCAGGCACTGTACTACCCACGTTTACGGACGTTAATTCATCTGCTCTTCATACTAGCCCTCCTAAGTGATCCCCAGTTACAAACAGTGAAACTAGGGCACAGAGAAGTTAGGTAACTTCCCCCAAATCACAAAGCATCAAGTGCAGAATCAGTATTTGTACCAACAGAGGTTCAAATTTGTGTCCAACTTCACAGATTTATAATTTATATTCATTGTCATTAAAATCTTTAAAACTGATTTTGAGAAACAAATTTTGTAAATTCAACAAACCGAGCTATTTGACAAAATAAACTTCATCAAACTGAGCCAGAGCTATAGTGATACTCTAACTTCCCTTCACACCACATATCTCAACCATAATTACAAAATTAGGTGTGTGGTTATTTACTTGGGGTCTGTCCTCCCACCAGGCCACAGGTTCCACGAGGCACATCCGTGAGCACCAAGCACCGTGCCTGTACATGGCAGCTGCAGCAACAATGCTACTTGAAAAAAATGAATAAATAATAAATGAGCAGATCCAGAAATACACTGATACACCTTAACAGGCAGAAACTTATTATCCATAATATATAAAGAACCCTACAGGTCAACAATAAATGGACAAACGACCAAAAAGTACAACAGCAAAGGGTGTAAAGAGACAGTGTACCAAAGAAGAAATCCAACAGCTAATACACTTGGAAATGTACACTTAAAAAAGTAGTATTATATTGTCCATGGGATCAGCAAAAATTTACAAGACTGATAATATATCCATAGTTGGCAGAGATGCTGGAAAGTGAACATAAGTTGTTACCTCAGTCTATTCAGAAGTCGGTCTGGCATTATCTATAAAAAAATTGATGTGCTATATACATTTACACAGCCATACTACTTCTAGGATCCTACACTATAAAATATTTATGCACATGCACAACAATCAATCTATCATAGTATATATTATACTGGGTAAAAATCAGAAGCTACACAAATGAACTTCAACAGGGAAGTAGTTAAATAAATTATTGTACAACTACATTACCCAATTCTCTTCAGTCATTACAAAAAGAATAAAGCAAATAGTTGAAACATCTATAAGATATGTTCAATGAAAAACCTAGTCCTGCGGAGGGTACGCGGCCTAAGATCCCATTTATATTAATAAAAACGCTTCGTGCTGATTTCTTCTGAGGAGGGGGAAGAAGGAAACAGTGAAGAAAAAGATCATTTAGGCTTCTGAATGATTTAAATCTTTTACCACAATAATGCCTTTATGTATGACTCATTTAATGTTTTTTTAAAAAAAAGAATGAACAATTTGAACAATATAAAAAGCTTAAAGATGACTTTGAGACGAGCAGGTGAAATACACCTCAAGCACAATAAGGATGCTGACATTTCAACTACATGTCCCATGTAAGTGAAGAGCACTTTCAGTTTGTTAGTAAAACTTAAAAGGAAAACATCTTTTAAAAAATCTTTTTATTTAGAAATAATTTCAAACTTAAAGAAAAGTTACCAGAATACGAACAGTACAAAGAACACCCATGTGTCATTTACCCAGATTCGTCTATTGTTAACATTTTGGCCCATTTGCTTTACAATCTGCTCTTTCCTCTCCCTTCCCATCTCTCTCACCCTTCTCCATGTATCTAGTGAGGTAATATTTTCTTCTGAACCACTGGAGAGTGAATTACATGTACTGTGGCCCTTTATCGCTAAATACTCCAGCGTGTTTCCTAAAAATAAGGATACTCCCTCATATAACCACAGCACAGTTATCCACTTCAGGAAATGCAACCACTTTACACTACTGGCCATACTCCAATGTTGTCTATTGGCCCAACAATTTTTCCTTAGAGCATTTCCCCCACAGCTCAGGAGCTAGCCGCAGGTCCAGTGCTGCATTTAGCTGTCACGTCTCCTTAGCCTCCTTTAATCTGGAACTTTCCCAGAGCCATTCTTTGTCTTTAATGACACTGACATTTTGGGGGGAATACAGACCTCTTCTCCTTTTAAAAATAGAAGCTTCTTTAATTAAAGTTTCTCCATTGTTTCCTCATGATTAGATAGATTCAGGCTATACTACTATAGAAAGGGCACTGTGTCCTTGTCAGGTCATTTGTATCTCCAGGCAGAAACATTCAGCTGCCCCCCTGGGTGATGTTCATTTTGATTTATCTGGTCAAAGTGCTGTCCAATTTCTCCACTTCATAGTTACTGTTTTTATCTTCCAAGTAATAAGGACTCTGTGGTGCGATAGTAAAAGACCAGGAAAATATCACGCTCCTCACCCAAATCTGCCCTAGAATCAGCACCTCTGATGATGGCCGCCTGACTCGGTCTTCACTATGACAGCTGAAACCTGACTTTCCAACACAAGCACTCCACTGTTAACTGTCCACTTCTGGCATTCCGCCCAAAGTAAAAGCCCTCCAGTCTCCCCCTTTATCTATCCAGTGATATCCTCAATATGGATTTCAAGGATTCCTATTTTTTTAAATGATCTATATTACTGTCCTTGATTATTTTTATGCTCAAATTGTCACAAATTTGGCCTGGACTACTTTTAAATTTCTCACTGTTTATCCCTCTGAGCAAATTCTAGTAATAGACGTTGCTTATTATGAAAATTCTGTTTGGCAAAGAATATTACAAAGTTAAGGCATATCTAAACTTCAGCAATAAGACTCAATTATTTTTCTGATTCCCCCAATGAAAACTGAGATATGGAATCACTGACTTACCAAACTGACCCACCTATCTATATGCATTGTACAATGGCCTTAATTGAAATGAGAACATAGTGCAAATGAAGAGCTACCAACACTAAGAAGCAGAAATTATCTAGAGACAACAAAAAAGTCAGTCAACTGTACTAGAGTTTTGCTCAGTCACAAAAGAAATTTGAGAACTTCAGCATAATACTCAAACAGGACCTCCTGTGAACCTAACAGATTTGCAGTTATAGAGGAAGTGAGTGGACGCTGGGTAAGAATTAGGTTACACCCTTTAAGATACACCTGTGCAAGATCCAAAGGCTGAGGTCATTTCCCTGCCCCTTTCTGACTCTTCTTGCCATCGAGCAAGGCTGAGGAAACTGGGGCTGTCTCAACAGCAGTGCTCCAGCATCCATTCTGCAGCTCCCAGGTCCCTGAATCACGGCTCCTGCAAAGTGCTGTGAACTCTCATTTCTAGAATCACCAGCCACAGAATACGAGCACCTTCCCCAGTGGATCACTTCTTGGTGGACTGAGGGTCATTCCCAGAGGCCCAGCCTAGAACCACTCCTTCAGCCTTTCCACGCATTTTGTAAACACCTAATTTCCTTCTTAAAGTCTGCTGATTTAAACTACCTATAGCAATTTCAGCTTCCTGCACTGAAACCTGGTGGAGTAAGACAGATGACAAAGAAAAAACAAACAAGATAATATAGAGTGTGATCACATCTAAGAGGAAATAAACAGGATGCGTAATAGAGAAACAGAGAGGCTGCTTTGAAGATGGAACCTGAGGACAGCCAACTTGGAACCTGATCTTTCAAGTGAGGACGGAAAGTTGAGAAAGAGCCAGTCATGTGAAGGGCTGGTGAAGCCTGCCAGACTGGGAAAGAGCTGTGCAGGAGCTGTGTGGTGGGAAGGAACTGGGCATGTTCAAGAAACCTGCCGGCAGCTCGGTGGCTACAGCAGAGGAGAACGGCAGGAGGTACACTGGAGAAGCAGGGCAAAAGCCAGACCACGTAACCCACAGGAAGGAGTATGGGTTTTAGTGTTACAGAAAGCCACTAACCAGTGTTAAGCAGGGGAATTCCCTGTATGGATGTTTGCACTAGAGCACTTGGGCTATAGAATGAAGAGTGGATTGCAGAAGGCAGAGGGGAGCTGGTCAGCCAGTTAGGGTACTTGCCCAGCACCATGAGAATGAGAAGGTGCTTCGTGGGTTGTGGAGCCGGTAGTGGAGATGGACAGAAGAAAGCAGTACACAGTAAAAAGCCAGGTTCTGCAGGTCGTTTCAACAAGACTAGCTGATGACAGATGTGGAGCCAAAAAACAAAAGTGTATTTGAGGGGAACAGAAAGGGAAAAGTCAAGAATGAGGCAAGGGGAGAGCTTTTTTTGTTGAGCAATGCTGTTTTAAATGATTCCCCCAAAGTCTGGTGTTTGCTCTTGAAATAATTATGAGGAGGACAACTGTCCCCAAATTGCCACAATTAAAACGTAATGCTTTCCAGTCTTTAACAAAGATAGGAATTCACTTAAGCACTTACATGTCCCTCAGCAGAGCCTAATCTATTGTCAAGTGAAGCCTGCTTCCCCAGACATGCAAACCTGAAGTTCTGACTCAGACAGAGCTTGAATACATCAAAAAGAAGACTCTCATTTAAGTTAAAATGTAACTTCCTCCTCCATAAACCACAAAGGGAAGTAAAAGCAGGTAAGTTTTAAAAAGAAAGAAAAATATTTCTAAGCTAGTAGCTTTTACTTTTTAAATTTCAAATATACTTAGCGATATGATTGGACTTGTGGAGACTCACACCCTAGTAAAGCCACCCCTAGTATTTATGAAATCAGAAGAGGTTTGCTTTATGTCTGATCAAAAAGAACTCCACGAATCTCAATTTCTGTATTTGAAAAGTTGGGAGAAATACCAAATGTCATTGTTATCAAATAAGCAAACTGTTAGATGTGAATGAAAGCACTGAACGTATGAATATCATAATCATCCTCCTTTTGCAAATGCTCCCCAGCTAGACTGCGTAAGTTACCTCTCCCAGCCCCTCTGCAAGGTCAGGGAGCTAGGGCTCCAAGAGCCTGGCCCATGTTGCTTGTCTCACACCAGTTCTCCCTAAGAACACCTACCACTGTTTGTATCTTTAAAACAAAACTTTCCCTTCCCAAATTAGATCTTAAATTAATATCAGTAAATGAATATTTAATATCAAGATGTTCAATATAGCTAGTTGCAGTATTTGATACACTCTTACTAAGACTCTTTCCTGCCCTGTAAAATTCTAGCCATCAGAATGTACTGATA
Source organism: Carollia perspicillata (assembly GCA_004027735.1). Lineage (NCBI taxonomy): Eukaryota > Metazoa > Chordata > Mammalia > Chiroptera > Phyllostomidae > Carollia > Carollia perspicillata. The sequence goes on from PVKM010021056.1 coordinate 11,831, forward strand.
AAAAGCAAAATCTAAACATAGTTGCTACTCAAATTAACGGTTGCAACTAAGTATAGTATGGCAGGCACCAGGTGCCAGGGCTACACACAGGGACTCTCTGAGGTGGGCATCAGAATCCCCATTTGACTAATGAGAGATGAAGTTCACAGAGAAATTAAATAACTTGTTCAAGGTCACACTGCCAGCAAGTGGCAAACCCAACCCATGTCTGCTAACCTACAAGCCCACCCAAGTTCTTTGCTCTCTCCCACATGCCTTCCTAGGCACAGACACGGCAAACCTGAAATTCAGGAGTACCTGACAAGAGGCTAATCTCGTTGAACTCCTTATCCTGCTTGCGACTTTAGCTGTGGTTGACAGTCCCTTTTAGTCAACTGTTAATGGCTTAGAAATGCAATTTGCCTGTTCATCTTTCTACCAAGAAGCTAAACATATCAGATAAACAACAACTGCCTTGGGGAATGAACTAGAAAAATCAGGGGAACCATCATCTATGCACTCTACACATCTCCTTTATTGCAAATGGGACAAATTACTCGTGTCGGCAGGTAATTCACATAGCCCTCAAACCTCTCTTCTGACAATGGCACAGTGCAGGAGCCCAGTCAAGCACTGACCCAAATGTACCCTGCTCTCCAGCCTTGCTTTTTGATACCTAACACTTTTGCTTTATCCCCACAGTAAGACCGTAAATTAATTTTTCAATTAATTTAAGTGTGAAAGTATATTGAGGTACAAGCAAATGGACAGAAGGAAACTTAATGGGTGATGAAAATGCTCTTAAATTGACTATACTGATGGCTGCACAACTCCAAAAAGTTACTAAAAATCACTGAATTGTACATTTAAAAGGAGTGAATTTATGGCATGTAAATTACACCTCAATAAAGCTTTGCTTAAGTATACTGACATAATGCTAATAGACTTGAGAGGTAAGTCCTTTCTTGTTGAGAGGATAAAAATATCACACTGTTAGAAAGCACTAAAGGGAATTCCTCGGCTACTTTCTATGGGGGAAAGGCCACCACCCTTTCCTTTTGGAACACCAGGGTGCCTACACCCCATCCCTGCTGGGTACCATGGCACATATGCCAAAAGAGAAATATTTCCCCTTCTAGGCAGCCAACAATGTTAAATAGTTATTGACCACCTGCAAGGGAGGGAAGAAAGGAACAGATATCTGTAAAGGCTGGAGGAGGACTGGTACCCAAGGGAGGTCTTAAATGCTAAAGAGAATTGGCCAACAGAGAGAACAGCATGTGAAAAAGCTGGGAAGTGGGCAAGGACTGGCGTTTTGAGAGGAAAGGTATAAATGGGGATCTACAGCACGTCAGCATGGTCGATGCTACAGATCATGTTAGGAATGCAAACCCCTGGGAGCCACGCCAGACCTACTGAAAAGGAATGGCTTGTGGTGGGGCCTAGGAACATCCATCTTAATAAGCCACCCATCCCCCAACCCAGCTTTCTATGCTCACCAACGTCTGAGAACCACTGAGCTAGATCCAGAGCGAGGCTTTAGGTGCCATTCTAGCATGTGAGCATAGTACCTCAAAGGCTGTGAAAAGATTTTTAAGCAGCAAGGTGAGAATGGACTTTAACTTTAGAAAGAGCAGTCTGGTATAGCACATTGGCTCATCACCAATATTCCCGTTTTATAAATGAAGAGCATTAGACTAGTTAAATAACATGCCAGAGGTCACACGGTAAATGAGAAGCCAGGATCTGAACCCAAGCTGGCTGCTCCTCAGAACAAAAACCCCAGAGCCTCCTCCAGGGCCCAGGCATGCACAGGCCTTGTCATCTCCTTTACCTTTTGAACTCTTACACTAAGTAACTGAGCACAAACCTGTCTTTTACAGGTCAAATTCTCCAACTAACATCTAGGTACTCAGGAAAAAACTGTAAGAACAATGATGACATCCACTACTATTAAAAAGGGGAACTTTCCACACATCGAAACCAGAAATTGAAACATTTGGAGAAACCAGAAGTTACCGACCACACATGCTATATATGTGTTGGTGGGCAAAAGCCATTTTCAAAAAATTAATGACACTGCCACTTCCGTTGCTGACAAATACTAACACTACTCTGCTTAAGCAGATGGCCCTATGAGCCCAGGTTTACGACTCTGGTTGGTGGTAAATGGTTGCCCCTCTTCCTTCAGGGAGGGAAAGTGTAAGAACAGTAAATTTGCAGAACTGCCCCAGCTGGAGGCCGAGGGTAGCCTGAGAAGTACCTTTATTGTCAATCATCAACATCCTACATCCTCAATAATAGTGCTAAGAGCCGACATTTGCACTCCACACACTAAACACGTTATAGGATTTTAACCTTCACCATAACCTTCAGAAGAAGGTTCTAGAACCTTCAATTACAGATGAAGAAACTAAAGCTTAGAGATATTAATTTATCCAAGGTTGTATATGAAGGAGCAGTATATACATCTGACCACAGAACTTGTACGATACCACTTCACTGAATGTGCCACACAGATTTATATTTTCTCAGTTTTTGACGCTTATATGAGTATTAAAGAAATAACAAATTTAATTCATAAGGCTTAACACACTTTATAAACAAGCCTACATATATAACCCTAGAAATCACCTAGTACATGGGTCAGCAAACTTTTTCCATGAAGGACCAATAACTGTTTAGACCATGCAAGGGGACATATCTGTGTCCCCACTGCTCGACACCGCCACTGCAGTGCGAAAGCAGCCATAAGCAACACCTTAATGAACAGGCGTGGCTGAGTTCCAATACAGCTTAATTTACAAAAACAGGCAAGAGGCATGCAGGCTACATTTGGCCTTCCTGAGAAGTACACTGTCCCCTGACCCAGTGGAAAGGGCACTGTATGTAGAGTGAGCACACTTGGCTGGTAACCCTGATTCTGTGCTCGGGCGAGCTGAGTGACCTTGGGCCCATCACTTCCTGTTTCCAGGATGTGTACTTCTGCAGAACTTTCTTCTCAGTTGACTGCACAAATAAGGCAAAACTATATTTGGATACACTAAAACATTTATGGCAGATTCTCCAACAAACCCATAAGAAGAATAACAGCAATACCTTAATATGACGCATAAAGGAAAAGAAAAGTGGTTTTTAAGAGTACTTCTATGTGCCAGGTGCTTTGTAAAATAGAATCTTACTTCATCCTCATCACCAATATTCCCGTTTTATAAATGAAGAGCATTAGACTAGTCAAATAACATGCCAGAGGTCACACAGTAAATGAGAAGCCAGGATCTGAACCTAAGCTGGCCACTCCTCAGAAGCTCAATACTGATCCATGCTGGGTCTGTTCTTGGCCAACAAATACTTGGTCATTGATTTCACACAAATGATGACATAGGAGTGCTTCTGAGAGAAGGTTCTGGAGTCAGGCTTTATTCCCTCTAGTTCCGAGTGAAAGGGCTGTGACTCACAAGCGGAGAAAAGCCCAGGAACCCCAGAACTCTAGGAGAAAGTGTTCTAAGGAAGCAGGAAATGAGAAAAGGACTGAGGAGCTCCTCCAAGAAACTCAGCCTGCTCCTGCTGATCACACCAGAGTGGTGGTGGGTCAGAGTGTTTCTGTATTTCAAAACTTAGAAGAGCGTAAAAGTCTGTATGATGAAACATAAGCCTATGGAATTATGCAAACGTGTCTGACTCGTCTGTCTTCTTATCCACTGCATTACAGTGTACAGTCATTAGTTTAAATCTGTTCTTTAGAAATGGGGTTGGGAAAGGAGAAAGTAAAACCAAGAAATGTGACCAACATTGCTTCCTTTATCAAAGAAAAAGAGGGAGGAGGGAGAGAGGTGGGGAGAGAGAGAGGTGTGGAGGGAGAGGGAGAGAGAGGAAAAGTGAAAGAGAAAGAGAAAGAAATGGGAAGAAAATATTCCACAAATATGGAAGTATACATGTGGTTGGTTCTCTACTGTCAAAAAAAAACTCCTTAACTAAAGGTTCAAGGTCTATTTAAACCTGCTGGAACACACACAGCATTGCCCTCCTGCCTCAACCACCTAACTCTCGCACGCTCTGCTCCAGCACAGTAGCCTCCTTCATGCTTCGTCCACACCCTGAGCCTGTTTCCTCTGCTGCTGCCTCCGTCTCCTGGAATGAAGGTGTGATCAACCTGCTCCTTCACGGCCTGCTGAACTTCCACCCTTCAAAGTCCAGATCGAATGTCACCTGCTAGATCACAGATGTCAAAGGCGAGAACTTCAGAAACAGATCATTAGTATCAATTCCTTTGTGTTACCTATAAGGAAACCAAGGCCCACATGGGTTAAGTCACAGCTGGGCAGCTGCAAACCAAGTCCTGCCCTGGGTAGGGACACACCCTCAACATCACGCGTCAGTGGCAGCCCTGTGAAAGCTCTCTTCGTCTAGGCGCATCAGGCCTGCTCACCCTATCCTGCTGACTCTCTCCTACACTTCAGGACAGAGTTGTGTGTTCATGTCCACATTCCTGACCGTCTGCTCCAGGGGGGTCAAAACCATACGCTGACCATTGTGTTATCCCAGTACTTAGCTACCCTTGCATATAGTGGGCCTTCAGTGGGCTGTTAATAATCATTGGTCAAACAAAACAAAACAAAACACCAGAAAACCACGTGCCTCTCCACCTCCGGTGTAGAGTCCCTCCAATCAGCCTCCATGCACACTGCCAGAGACAGCCACCGACCTACACTGTGGATCTCTCCACGTTTCTCCTCAGCTTAAAACTTCAAACACACGCACCACAATAGCCACATTTTGGCGTGAAAGATGTGGAATGGCCCTTCCTACCCTTCCAGCATGGTTCTCTGACCCCCAGAGCATCGCAAGCTCTCCCTCACCTCCACACCTTATGCCTGCTAGTTCCTCTCCCTGAGAGAAACCTGAAGAATTCCTCCAAGTCCAACTCTTTTCTAAGTTCTACTTACCCTGCAAGATTGAGAATTTCTAAAAACGACCTCTTCCAGGGAACCATCCCTGACTACCCATCCTCCCCCAGTGAGATGTCCTCCTCTGTGCTCCCAAAGCACCCCTGCATCCCTCCTTAGTGGTTCCCTGCATGGACTGTTACTCCTATTTGTCTACACACCTGGCCCCATCCCCACTTAGACCATAACTTAGGATGAGAGCTATATTTGCCTCTCTAGGACCTACCGCAAAATCTAACACATTAAATTCATTAAATCAATAATTCTTCTGACTTGCTAGTTATAATCAGACACAACAAATATATATATGATATATACCATTTCACTAAAATATTTTAAAACATGTAGGCCTTATGTATATGTCAGAATAATCAACAATACACTCAAGGGGACATGTACCCAGATCACAGCAGAAAAACATTTACTACATACCCACAGTCTTTAAATAAAGAACTTGAGATGAATAATGACATGATGAACTGCCAGGCAGTCAACACTTGAAGAGTCCCTATGAAGAGGTATTGTGACCAAACCAATTCAACCAACTAGCCAGAGTGGCTCTGAGTACATGACCAACTTCCACGAAGCACTGGTGGCAGAGGGAAGCATTGGGGGCCAACAAAGGCATGACAAAGGAAAAATCTCCCCTGGCAGCCTCACAAGTGCCCAAAGAGCCCCCAGGTACTCAACCTCTGTGAAGGGGGCATTCAGTGGCTTCAGGAGACCCACTTGAGATAGCCACCGGGGCACCTAGGACTGTCGGCTAGGGAGCTGTCAACAGATGGCTAGATGGAAACCGTGAGCCTCACAGAAATTCTCAGTATCGGATTCACATTGTGGATAATTAGCAACAGCACCCAAGGGCAGGGAACTAAGATAAGAAGGTAAACTAGCTGACTCGAGGAAGAAGTAATACCTGCCCAGAGAAGCATACGTGCACTACTGGACTTGAATGAAAGGAAGGGAGTTTCCAGGTATGGCAGGAGGGAAGGGAAGAATGTTTTCTCAGCTTTCACTGAGAAAATAGCTTTCCAAAAATAGATGGGATTTCAAGAGACTCAAGATTGAACATTTCGGGAAAATTGCCTATTTGTTAACCTGAGCAGGAGTTGAAGATGATAGTAAGCTGATATTATTTTTTCCTCTCACTAACCTGCACAACCAATTACCGACACTTTTTCGATTTCATCCACTCATAAAAAATGGCCATGCTCCCTCAATGAGTCACAGTGAGCCACAGGGTGAGTTTCTTCTGCGTGATGTCTGTCCCCATCCCCTACGTTTCTAGCTCCTCCCTGCTTCCTACCCTCCCCACGTCCTTCGCCCTCAGACAGCACCCCCGGCCAATTCCTCCTCTGTGTTCTCATGGAGAAGTCCCTCAACTCTGGCCTCCTCTCCAATCCCACAGCCTCTGCTCCACTTCAGGCCTGACCACCTCCCACATTAACTGTTACAACAGCCTCTTGCCCTTCCTGTTGCCACCTCCACAGTCTGGCTGCGTCAAGTTCACCAGATTTATCTTCCTAAAATAAATAACCTATCATATTTTCCCCATTAGAAAACCTCCATCACAAGGATGTAAAGTACAGCAAGGGAATAGAATCAATAATATTGTACTAACTATGTATGGTGCCAGGTGGGCCCTAAAAATATCGGGGGGGGCCACTTTGTAAAGTATATGAATGTCTAATCACTATGCTGTACATCTGAAACTAATACAAAAATAATACTCAAGTAAAAATACTTCTGATTAAATTAAAAAGAAAAAAGTCCAGATTCCCACGTTTTTAGGAGCTATAATCCAAACCCCTTAGCATGACATCCCAGACACTGTGCCACGTGATCCAAACTGGCCTCACCAGCCCTCCTCCTACGGCTGAATTCCCTGCGGAGCCCAGGTGTGCGCTCGTTCCCGCCCATCTCGACTTCCACCCAGGCCTGAGCCTTATCCCACTCGCTCCTCCCAACACCACCCTGCTCACGTTCAAGCCCCAGTTCAAATACCATCTGTTCTTTAAAGTCTTTGCCAGCCCCTAAACTAGGGTGGTCAACCGTCGCTATTTGCACCTGCTGTCCTAGGGCAATTACTGAAAGCACGCCATTTACTCTCATATCTTGCTATGATGATAAATTGCATGGCCCTCCTGGGTAAAACCTACCCCAGCCCAAAGACAGAACTAGTGATTTGTGTGATTTTGCTACAGAGTGTTCCTCCAGGACCACAATGCTGCCTTGCCTTAGTGTGCGCTTCCAGCATCTAAAGACTGGTAGCACCTAAGAAGTGCTCAAGGAACACTGGTGGAATGAAAGAATGAAGCTGCTTCTTAAAAACTTGTAGCAATCAATCTGACCTAAACTTCATCTAAAATCCCAAAGAAAAAGGTGTCTAAATCAGAATTAGACCTAAAAAACTCTGGGCCAAAAAAGCAGGCCATGGAAACATTTTGTCACATAAGCCACTTCCTTCCCTGACCCAGTGTTTCTCAACTTTTCCTCACTATTGACCCCCAAGAAGTCTTTTTAGACATTTTTTCCTAACTACACCCCCATGCAATTTCAAGCACAGAGATCTATCTGCACTTTATACAAAAATGAGCAAGTTCAAGTTAATACTTTTTGTTCAACAATGGGTTTGAATGACTAAATAAAAATTTTAAGTTCAATTAAAATTTTTAAGCTATTAACATTTAACTTTATAACTGCAGTTGAGTAACTTTTAATGAAATTTTAATATAAAATATAATGTATCAATTTACATATGCAAATTACCAATTTCTGCATAATAGAAATAAAACCAAATTTTTTAAAAGACATTCAAAACTGTTATTTTTCCAGAAAAGATAAAACAATTAAAAATTATCTTAAAAGTTATTTTAATGAAATTCACTCTTCTTTCATGTGAGAAAATAATTTTCAACTTAACTAGCTGCTAATATTCTTTCAGATATTGTCTTTTTAATACTTCCTGACATAATTATTGGTGGACTGAATAATTTTAATAGGATTAAATAATAAAATGTAAACAAACTATTTTTTATTTAATTCTCAAATCCCAAATCACACAAAAGCACAGAAGGCCAAACATGAGCAACAAAGAAAGCTAAAAGTAGCCCCCAAGTATGAGATGGTGCCCAAGAGAGATACAACTTCAAGATCAAGCAACTAATGGTCCCTCTAGCCATAGTCATTTATTTGCAATAGGTTCCTAGCATTGACCTTGCATAATTTCTATATACCTTTCACGAACTTGATGTCAAAATTGCTTGTGTAATTCCCAAGAAAACCCAATGAGGTAAATCTAAATGTTAACAAATAAGATTGTGGCCCTGGCTGGTGTGGCTCAGTGGATTGAGTATTGGCCTATGAACCAAAGGGATGCTGGTTTGATTCCCAATCAGGACAAATGCCTGGGTTGCAGGCCAGATCCTCGGTGGGGGGAGCTCGAGAGGCAACCACACATTGATGTTTCTCTCCCTCTCTCCCTCTCTTTCCTTCTGTCTGAAAGTAAAATAAATAAAGCCTTTTAAAAAAAGAAAAAGAAATATGATTTTGTTAACCAAGCTTTGAAGGACCACACACTACTGTAAAATCTAAGATGTTTTGTCCACCTCCAGAATCAATTTTTGCCACCCTTGAGATTGTAAGTCCAGACCTCTGTAGTCTCACATTTACCCTCCTGGAAAAGAAAAAAAACATCAGTTTCCCTAAGAAAACATGACATCCCACAGGTACTATGAGAGCTCCTCTACTACCATCATCTCTTTGGTTACATTGAGAAAAAAGGGATCCCCATATTATTAGCCCTTCTCCCAAAAAGGAGTCCTCCTCCCCTCCAAAAGCACAGACTTTTAGAGCTAGAACACTTAGGGCTCATCCAGACACTCCTTCATATGAGGAAACTTAAAAGAGCCCTAACAGATTGAGAGACCTGCTCAAAGTCACCAGTTATGGACAAGGTACCTGTCTGCTCAGTTCACTGTTGTCTCCAGGCTAGCACCAGGTTTGGCACATAAGATAGTCAGATGTTTGTGCACATCATGAATGAATGACTATGGAGCAAATTAGTGAAAGAGCTGAAAGCCCAATTCACGTAATTCCTAGGTTACTACGTTTCCAGCTACACCCTTTTACTTCCTTAGAATATCAATGAGTAGCCACAAAGATTATCAAATTGTTTAAAAACTTCCCCGCTGAAATAAGCTATTTTAGTTCCCACAACCAGTAAAGTTGAAGAGCACGGTCTTTTTCACTCACGTGTAGAGCACTTCAGCCCACTGAAAGTTAGGGACTTTCTACAAATAAGGGTACCCAGTCTATAAGGATATCCAGTCTAACTTGCTTACCTTGCCTTGAGCTCTTTTCTCAAGTTCTTGTGTATGTAATATCTCCCTATCCTGAGAACCCTGGAGAGCCAAAACTGTGACTTCTCTTTCTAAGGCGCCTACCAAGTTTGAGTACAGAGCAGATGTTCGATAAATGTTGTGAAACTTATACCAAAGGAAATGGTGCACCATGAGATACAAACGTGGATTTGGCATGAACAAAAAATCATGTTTGTACTTGTACTTGGCTCATCTCTTAGGACCAGTGTAGTGCCTAACATGTAATAGGCACCTAATAGTTATGTAATTTAAAAAGTGAATGGAAGATATGGCAAAAACTGAGGAATTATTAAGCAACATTTCTTCTGCAGTCATTCATTCATTTAACAAATTACATATTCTCAAGTATCTGTGTGCCAGGCACTCTGCTGCTCTGAAACCTACTTCCCTCACAGCGTTGGAGCCCTTCTCCCTAGTTAATCCATCTCAGTTTGTCAGTTCATCTTGCAAGCAATGGCATAGCTAGGGTGGCCATATGTCTCAATATGCCCAGGACAGTCCTAGTTTACACCTATTGTCCAAGCGTTAATTATTAATGGTATCCCCTTTCTCTCTCAACAATACCCTGGTCTAGACAATTATATATCCCTAAGCGTAGCAATTTTTTTTTCATCAAGCAGACTGCGGATTCAAAATTTCACTCCACATTTACTAGCTACTCCTGGTCTTGTCTCCTAATTTATAATATGGGCATAATACTGATTAAACTAAATGGTTATACGGAGAAGCAACTGGGGAAAAGGGTGGAACATCAGATTGAGGCCACATAATACAGAGCCCTGCATGCCAGTTACATGAATACTTAATTCAATACACAACGGGGAGCCATCAAAACCTTGGCGACTAGAGTGAATGCATGGTTAAAGCACCATAAGAGTGTTACTACCTTGTTTTTACAGAAAAGAACTAAGGAATGAAAAACAGCTGGATCTGTGACATACCAAAAAGACAGCCTAAAGCTATAAAGGAAGATCGTCACAGATGAAAACAGCAACGAATGTAATATTTCATCATTTGTTTTTACAGGTGGTTTAAAAGTTTCAACAATAAATAGATGCAGTTGAGCAAGCTCTAGTTCATTGGTCTGTGGTCTTGGTGCCTTCATTGAAAGGCATAAGCTGTGAGGAAGGTTCTGGACCACCGTTTTTGCTCTCGTCTGCCAGTCGTGTAAAGGAGCTGTAGGTTCGGTTTCTGTTTTATTTTCATTTTAAGAGCTATATTTAAAACATAGTGATCACTGTCAGGAGTTTCCCGACACTGAAGAAATGGATGGGAATCTTAACACGCCCTCTCCAGATCTTCCACTATTGCATCATTTGAAACTAAGCCTCTCAGGCGGCGACTTGTAAAATTCAAGTCAGGTAAAATGGCAGCAGCAGCACCAACAGCTGCGGTTACTGCTGCGCCGCCGCCGGCCTCAACTTCAGGCTCCAGGGAGCGTCTCTCCGGAGCTGCCAAGTGCTGACAAGAAAAGCCTATAAATCAACAGGTCCGGCGCGCCCGCCCGAGGGTGCCCAGACTCCGGCGCGCCGGCCAGAGGAGGAAGTGGCTAATTGCTTACACACGGCTGAGACCACAGGATGCCGGATCTCAGAGCGCCTTCTCCCTGTCTAGACCACCGACACTGGGAACCTGCTCGGGAAAGGCCGGGGCCCAGTGGACGGAGGGGACAGGACCAACACCGGGCGGCTGCTGCGGTTCCCTCGCGCCCCGGCCCCTCGGCAGCCGCTGCCCTGCCAGCCCCT
>PVKM010021057.1:0-15002 GCA_004027735.1 Carollia perspicillata
CTGGTTTGGTGGAGGTGTATTCTTTTAGACTTCTTTTGTCTGAAAAGCTCCTTATTTGGCCTTCTATCTTGATTGAAAGTCTTGCTGGGTATAGTATCCTTTGTTGTAGTCCTTTAGTTCTCATTACTGCAATATTTCTTGCCATTCTCTTCTGGCTTGGAGCGTTTCCATTGAGAAGTCAGTTGCTAACCTTATCGGGGCTCCCTTGTATGTTATTTCCTTTTTCTCCCTTTCTGCCTTTAAGATTCTCACTTTGTCTTGGAATTTTGCCATTTTCATTATGCTGTGTCTTGAAGTGGACCTCTTTGGGTTCCTCTTGATTGGGACTCTGTGTTCCTTGGATTTGTGTGGTTTTCTCTCATCAAGTTAGGAAAGTTCCATCATTACTTTTTCAAATAGATTTTCTATCCCTTGCTCTTCTTCTTTTCCTTCTGGTATCCTTATTATTTGGATATTATTACATTTCATGTTGTCTTATTTTTCTCTTAATCCCTCTTCATTCTTTCTGAGTCTCTTTTCCTTTTCCTGCTCTTTCTGGTTGTTTTTTTTCCTATTTTGTACTCCAGCTTGCTGATCCAGTCTTCTGCTTCCTCTATCCTGCTTTTGATTCCTTCTACTGTGTTCTTCAGTTCAGATATTGTATTCTTCATTTCCTCTTGGCCCTTGTTGATATTTTCTATTTCCTTTTTCATGTTGATATATTTTGCAGCAAGTTCATTGTAGTGTCCTTGTAGTTTCTGGTAGTTCATTGTGAGCTCATGGAGCTTCCTGATAACCATTGCTTTGAACTCATCATCCGATAGTTGAGTTGCCTCTATTTTGTTTAGCATTCTTTCTGAGGTTTCCTTCTTTCCTTTCATTTGGGGATTGTTTCTTTGTCTTCCCATTTTTTGTGAGATTCTTCTTATTAGCCTCAGCTTCTAGAATTGATCTGTTCTGGCTGTCTGGCTTTATGGTGTGAGCTTCTGTGGTAGAGTACCTGTGAGTTTCAGTGGTGCAGTCTCCTTTGGGTATCGTAGTGTTCACTGCTTCCACCTATTCTTTTTTGTGATCAGTTGGAGGGGTAAGACAAAATGGTTTAAGACAGCAAGAGAGTATTCTATGTTATTTATAGCAGCAGTTGGTAAAGAAGAGATAGGAAATCCTTTGGCTATGTGCAGTAGTAACCGTGATATACCACCCAACAAGTCACTTTTTAGAAACAGTTTAATGAAGATAAGGCTCTTGTTGGGGAGGGAAGGGTTGTGAGTTAGATCTAGAAAGCAGTGAGGTTGTGAGATGTCAGATTCTGAGGTAAGGTGAGAATAGAGGATGGTAAATAGGTGTAGTGAGTGAGAGAATCGAGTTAACTGCTACAGTAATAGAGTTCAGAAAACCTTGAAGTGGGCTAGGATCTGGGAGGGGTGTTGTGTAGTATTTACAATAGTATGGAACAGCTATTATTTACAATATTAGACAATACAATTGTACAATACATTGTACAATTAGATAATACATTGTACAATAATACAATAATATTAGAGCAACAATCATATGACAGAATCTATGGAATCTAGATACCAAGAATAAGGAGTGTCAGACCTTCAGTAGTGTGCTAATGGAACACAGGTGAAGCGAAGTACAGTAAATTAACAATAATACTGTGACTGAGAGAACAGGGGAAACCTGTCAATCAATACAATATACCCAGCCAAACAAAGAAGACTAACCTGCCCTGGCTGGTGTAGCTCAGTGGATGAGCGCGGGCCTGCGAACCAAAGGATCGCGGTTTGATTCCCAGTCAGGGCACATGCCTGGGTTGCAGGCCAGTTCCCAGCAGGGGACTCACGAGAGGCAACCACACATTGATGTTTCTCTCCCACACTTTCTCCTTCCCATCCCCTCTCTCTAAAAGTAAATAAATAAAAATATTTAAAAAAAAGACTAAACAGAAGGAAGTGGAATACTAAAATATTATTCAAATAAAAGATGTAAGAATAAGATAAAAATAATGATGCAGATATGCAGTATCTTTCAGGTTCCTTGTAATAGCAAAGTGAAATTTGTGGGTCTCAACTGTTAGGATGCCCCCTCTTTGGGACCAGCTCTGGTCTGTTCACAGTTTCAGTTTTCTTTGTCTCATTTGTGCGTTGTTTTTTTTTTTAAAAGCAGACTAAGGAAGGTAGAAGAGATAAAATTGGAAAGAAAGGAAGAAGGAATAAAACAATAAAGAAGGAAAGAGATGTAAGAAGCGTTAAGACATAAAAATTAAAATTAAAATATAAAAAATTTCTTTAGAAAAATCAAACAAAAAAAACACACACATACACATACCAGGGAAAACAAAGATAAAAGAAAAACAGAAAAAAGAATAAACATAAACAAAAACAAAAAAAAAAACCTCTTGCTGGTTTCAAACTGGTCAGACTGGTTTTTCTGTTCTTGCTGGCTGCAGCAGTCTGAGGGGCTGGTTTATAGATATGGTCTTTGTGTCCCCGGGTCTCCTGGTCTCTGTTCATGGTTTTGCTCACTCTGAGTTTATGGGAGCTGTCTAGTGTTCCCTGGCCGCCCATGTTTATTGAGCCCTCTTAAGCTCTCTGGCTGTGCGCGTGTGCCCATTCTGGGTTTACTAGGTGCGGGCTGTGAGTCACCCACGGTGCACTCTCTCTCTCTGGATCCCGGCCGCGTGGTCCCCGGGTGGTCTACAAATCTCTACCTCCCCCCTCCCCCTCCTGCCCCGTTGCAGGCGCACCCGCAGAGCCACCTCTGGTTCACACCACTGGGGCACACACTCTTTCCAGGTCTCTGGGTGGGTGCTCACAGCCCCTGTGTGTTTGCAGCTCAATCCTTGAAATTGCTCTCTAAAATTTCAAGCATCCAGGCTTCCCCCCAGTGTTGCTTGAACCCTGCCTAGCCAGGGAGGGAGCATCGACCCAGCTCCCGGCCCATCAGTCCAGCAGTTGGGCCCAGCAGTCAGCCTAAGGGCCCACTGACTAGGGTTGCAGCCTCCCTGCTCCCCATGCTGATCTCTAGGCCTCTATTGTCCCAAAGTAGTCCCCTTACTGTCTGTTTTTTTCATTGTCCGCTACAATTTTTGATCTCCTATCTTCATATATGTTGTGGTGCTGTTGGCTGTCTGCTCTGTTCCTCCGTATATTGGCCTGGTTTCTCTCCCGTGTGTAGGAGGAAGTATAATCTGCTCCCTCTTACCAAGCTGTCGTCTTCTCCCCACTCATGTCACGTCTTTATTCACTCATCTGTTGAAGGACATTTCTCTTGTTTCCAGGTTTTGGCTATTGTGAATAATGCTGCCATGAACATAGAGTAGATGTATCTCTACAAATAAGTGTATTCAAATTTGTGTGGATTGATCCCCAGAAGAGGGATTGCTAGGTCATGTGGTAACTGTATTCTTAAATTTTTGAGGCATCTTCATACTGTTTTTCTAGTGGCTGTACCAACTTACATTCCCACAAACACTTGTTATTTATTGTTTTATTGATAATAGCCATTCTGATAGGTGTGAGGTAGTATCTCATCATGGTTTTGATTTAATTTCCTTTGTAACTAGTGATATTGAGTATCTTTTCATATATCTGTTAGTGTTCTGTGTATCTTCCTTGGATAATTGTCTGTTTAGGTCCTTTGCCCATTTTTAAATCAGATCACTTAGTTTGTTTTTGTTGTTACTGCATTGTATGAGTTCTTTATTTGCAAATGTCTTCTCACGTTTGGTTGGTTGCCTTTTCATTTTGTTGAGGATTTCTTTTGCCATGCAAAAACTTTTTACTTCTTACTTTGCAGTCAAGGTCACAAAAACGCCTCTGATACCAAGGTCTATGAGTTTTATACCTGCGTTTTTTTCTATATATTTTATTGTCTTAGGTCTTATATTCAAGTTCTTACTTCATTTTGAGTTAATTTTTGTCCATGGTCTCAGATAACACTTTAGATTTTTTTTTTTTGCATGTGGCTCTCTTAGGGCTTAAATAAAAATCTGTTTAGTAAGATTGTCTGTGATAGAATTATCATTTTCTTTACACTGGAGTCTCTAGTTTATTTTGTGCTTAAGGAAGTTAGTTCAAAGTGTGTTGCAGTGTCCAGACTAAGTCAAGCTGCTTAAGACTTTCAGGGAAACTTATTGTTGACGTGATTGGGATGAGCAAATACTGTTACCATTGATATTTCAGTATTCAGACTGAACCATTGCCCCTGAAACCTGCTGTGACTTATGTCCTCATTAACATTGAATGTATAGACAGTTGCTCCCACACTTGAAATGTTTGGATGGACTCCCGTTGGTAATTATGTTCTGGCATAAATACCATTGAGTATAATTCACTGTATTATAAATTTTTAAATTACAAAGATGATAAATTACAACATTTAATTTTAATATTAAGAATATCAACAATGTTATGATTGCTTAGCCTGTCTTTATTCAAATGTTTTAATATACATTAGTTCCAAGTTTTCTATTACATATATGTGGAATAAATGTGGTCAAAAGTATGTCTTTTTAAATAGGAGAAATTTTATAACTATATTATAAATCCAGTGGTTTGAGTAATTTGTTTTGTGTTACCTTATGTACATTAGTAGATTAAATGCACCTAAATGAGGCTTGATTTGACGGCGAATATGGGAGCAGAGTCAGAAGAGGCTGACATCAGCTATGTGACCAAACACAACGGCAACCGTAAACAGTGGCCTCTGAGCAGATCAGTGCAACTTATATTTCATTGCCAAAAACAATCTACATCAAACTCAACAAACTGTGCTTGATAAATATATGGTTCCTTTGTTAACTTGCTAACCAAATAATGTTTTAGAGAAGTTAAAAAATAAAAGTACCTCAGCCAATAAGTTCTTAAATATTTCATCAGGTATTTATTAAACAACACTATGCTAGGCACTTGGAATATGAGAATCAGTAAAACATGACCCTCACCATAAGGATGCAATAACAAGAGAGATGCACTGGATTCCAGATAGTACTTAGGTGGGGGTCACACATCATGGGGTGAGAGTGGGAGACCCAGGGAAAGTTTCCTGGAGGAAGTGATACCTGAAATATATCTTAAGTTGCCAGAACTAAAAGAGGACAGAAGTTCAGAAAAGGAACTAAAGAGGAAAAGAAACAGAAGAAACTGTATGAGCAAAGGCACAGAAATAAAATTACTGATTTGTAAAAAGTAATACCTAACAAATGTGATGATTTTCAAAACTGATACAGTGATATTTGTTTAGTTGTTTATACATCTTGAACCACAACTGGAGTTCAGTTGTTTATTGTGTTTATTTTCACATAAATATTAAAAATTCCTTTTCTTTTTTTAAAATATTTTATTTATTTATTTTTAGAGGGTAAGGGAAGGAGAGAGGGAGAGAAACATCAATGTGTGGTTGCCTCTTGCGCGCTCCACACTGGGGACCTGGCTTGCAACCCAGGCACGTACCCTGACTGGGAATCGAACTGCAGCCCTTCGGTTCTCAGGCCCACTCTTAACCCACTGAGCTACACCAGCCCGGGCTACAAAATCCTTTCTAATTGGGTTCACAATATATGAAGAAAATGAATATCGAACGTAGTATCTGGAACATCTCATTCCTCATCCCAACACTAGATGTACCTGTCTCTGTGCTCAGTTCTCTTTTTATAGTTTTATTAACATTTAACTTTTTTAAATGTTTATTACTAAATATACAACAAATATGTGAAGTTTAAAAAAATAAGATGAACACTAGAATACCTATGCAACTTAAATAGAATTTTATCAGTATTTTAGAAAACCTAAATATGCCTCCGCCAGTCACATCTTCATACCCAGAAATATGAATTGTTTGTTAATGCCCCTTTGCTTTTCTTGTAGTTTACTAAATATACATTTTTATAAATAATATATTTATTGTTTGGTTTTTGTCTCTCTTTTGCTTTTACCCTATTTATTTTGCTTTATTGGTACAACATCCATTTATATATTTGGCAATAATTCATTTTTACTCCTGTGTAGTTATTTATTTACTTATCCACTTTACTACTGATGCACATTGGTGCTGTGTTTTCAAGTTGGTATTATAGTCTAAGCTTCTAAAGAACATTCTTATGTGCCTTCTGGTGCTTATCTGTAGGAATGCCTCTGTATTCTATACTAAGGAGTAGAATTACTGGGTTAAAACTTCACTGGTTAATAACCAATTATTCCTGAAAGTAGTTGACTGCACATGAATGAGCCGTGTGTCCATTCCTCTTGCTTCCCATCATTCACAGATCTCTGTGTTATCTGACTTCAAAATTTTTCCGTCTGAAGAATATTATATGTTATCTCACTGTGGTTTTAATTTGTGCTTTTTAAATTACAAATGATATTATATTATATTTCTTTTCATTTTTAATTTGCCATCTATGCTTCCTCATCTGTGACTGGCTTGTTTGTGTCAAATTTGTTATTATTATCTTTGCTTTTTCTTATTGCTTTGTAGATGTTATTCACATGTTACAAACTACATGTTATTCACATGTTCCACTCTGGTTTATCTTTTCAGTCTTTTGAAATCTTTTGAGAACATTCTTAAATTTAATGTATTAAAATTTATCAGTTTTATTCTGTATGGTTCACTCTTTGAATGCCTTGTTTAAAAAATTCTTACTCTGATATCACAAATATATTCTATATTTTCTTTCATGTGCTTTAGAACTTTTCCTTTTACATTTAAGTTCATATTCTAGCTAGAATTGATTTTTGTATTTGGAAGGAAGTACAAATCCAATTTCCTTTTCTCCATGTTGATAATTATCCTAACCCTGTTTATACAAAAGACCATCCTTTCTTCAATATTTGTGCTTTATTCACTAGAAATGTTTTATGCTTATTATATAGCTCTATCTCCTTTCAATTTTTTCTAAAGAGTTATTCAGTTCTCCTAACACCATCTTTTAAAATGTCCTAAAGATAGTTCATTCAATAAATGCTGTTGAAAATTGAACAGGTACACATGGAAAAATAAAATTAGACCACCTTCTTATACCACACACAAGAATAAGTTCAAAATGGGTCAAAGACTTAAATGTTAGACTCAAAACCATAAAAATCCTAGAAGAAAACATGGGCAGCAAAATATCAGCCAGTGATCCTAGCAGTTTTTAATCAGATGTATATCCCCAGGCAAGACAAACAAAAGAAAAAATAAACAAGTGAGACTACATCAAACTAAAAAGTTTTTGCACAGCAAATAAAATCATCAACAAAAGGAAAAGACAACCCAAAGAATGGGAGAACATAGTTGCCGATATATCTGATAAGGGGTTAATATCCAAAATTTATAAAGAATGTACAAAACTCAACACCAAAAATACAACCCAATTAAAAATGCTCAAAGGATCTGAACAGACAGCTCTCCAAAGAGGACAAATAGATGGCCAATAGACATATAAAAAGAAGCTCATTGTCACTAATCATCAGAGAAATGCAAATTGAAACCACAGTGTGATATCACTTCATACCTTTCAGAGTGGCCATCATCAATAAATCAACAAACAGCAAGTGCTGGTGAGGATGTGGAGAAAGGGGAACCCTTTGCACTGTTGGTGGGAATGCTGACTGGTGCAGCCATTGTGGAAAGCAGTGTGGAGATACCTCAAAAAATTAAACAGGGATCTTTTGACACAGCAATCCCATTTCTGGGACTATGCCTGAAGGTGCCCAAAACACTAATTTGAAAGACTATAAGCACCCCTATTTTCACTGCAGTGTTATTTATAATGGCCAAGATCCATATCTTGGCCAAGTATCTATCAGTAAATGAATGGATAAAACAAGTATGGCACATTTACACAATGGGAATACTACTCAGCCATAAAAAAGAGGAAAAATTTACCCTTTGTGTATGGATGGACCTGAAAAACATATGCTAAGTGAAATAAGCCAATCAGAGAAAGCAAAATACCATGTGATTTCACTCGTATGTGGAATCTAATGAATAAACTGAACTAACAAGAAAAATGGGTACAGACTCACAGATGGAGACCAGATGGGAGCTAGTAGGGTGGGATGTTAGAGGGGGGAGGGATTAAGCAAAAAGGATAAAGGACTCATGGACATGGACATCGATGTTGTGATTGCTGCGGGGCTGGAGGCTATGAGAGGACTAAATGGGGATGGAAAAAAAAAACAATAAAGATTAAATCAAAAAAATTTATTCTTGTCTGGACTGTGTAGCTCAGTTGCTTAGAGTGTTGTCCAGATACACCAAGGCTGTGGGTTTCGATCCCGGCACAAATGAGCATGAACTAAAGAATGCATAAATAAGTGGAACAACAAACCTCTTTCTCGCCCCCCACATCCCTCCTTCCCTTTCCTTCTTCCTTCCTCTCTTTCTCTAAGGTCAATAAATTAAAAAATATAAAATATTTATTCTTTTTCCACTGATTTGAAGTGCTATCTTTAAATAGGTTAAACTCTTACATTTTTGCTTTATTTTTGTGTATTGTTCTGTACTTTCAAAGGTCTGTCCACACTCCCCAATGTCACTCTAATGTAACCTTTCAGATTTCATTGTTCAATTAGTGTGTGACAGCGCCTCAGTGTAGTAATAACCCTTGTTTTATTTTTCTAGCCTCTCCTTCCCTACATACCAATTTTTGTCTCTATCCCTATCTTTATTAACACAATGTCAGGCTGTGAAGATTATAATGTTTTACATTATGGTGTATCTTTTCCTAGAATAATTATTTTACATTTGGAAGCCGGCAAATAATTATAACAATTATTTGGACTCATAATATATGTATATAATATCAGCTCTCACTGTCAGTCTGTTTATGCTATGATTTCCCAATGTACATGTGCCTAATTTTATTTCCTAGCCAATTGAAATAGATGATGGATGTTAGAAGTAGTTTGGGCGTCAATTTAAAAATAGTGTTGGGATGACCAGTGGGCACAAATGCCAGTTGATTAGATGAGGGTTAAAGAAAAGGAAGGAATATAAGAGTTCTCTAGGACCTGTCTACTCCACTGGATTGAGGTGAGATTCAAGAAGCAAGGTAGTTGAAATCACTTTAGAGATTTATTTTAAAATGTAATGTAAGATGTGTTAGTGTTCATACCTTTATGAGAACTGAAACTTTAACCAGTAAAATTACTACAGTGACCAGTGAGAAATAATGAACCTGTTGGGCTGTTTTTTCCTCTGTAAAATGGATAGGTATGCAAATAAGTGGAGGCCAGAATTTCTAAACTTTTCTGATTCCATGAAATAATGAAATAATTATTATTTAAATCTCTTCTACCATTCTGAAAATAAGCTACTTAAGATTTTCCACCGGTTTCAGTAAAGGCAAAGGAATACTAGGTTCTGTTTTATCACTTGGTATATTCTGTCCACAACACTCTGAAATGTAAAAACAGTTAACTGAGATCATCTGACAAAATAAGTGACTTCTACTTTGTGTTTAGTGCTAATCTTTCAGTGCTACAGAATACACTCTTGGAGGGAAAAAAATATCCTCATGTACTTAGAAACCCTAATATTTAAGCACAAACACAATTAATATAAAATGTACTGATTTAATTTTTAAAATGTGTTATAAACATGGCAATTAAAATTATTTAAATGGGAACTTTCTTACCACTGTGCACTTGTCTTCACAATACTTACCTTGAGGGAGATTTTTACCCAGTTAATTAGTAAGGTTAGTGTATAGTTCTGGGGGAAAAAATGTTCGTATTGACTCCAAATAACAAATACGCATAATATTAATCTTGCCCATTCTGCTGTATAGCACATTTGCAAATAAACATCATAGATATTCCAAAAATAGACAAAATCTTAATTTGTAGGTCATAGTTGTCACAAGGTTGATGGTAAGTTTCAGAAAAATAATAATAGAGGAAAAGCACATTAGTTACTTCAATATAGATTAAGAATGTAAAAACTTAACTGCTCACAGTCGATTGTGTGGAGCAGAAGACTCAACAACATGACCTAAGCAGGAGGAGCAAGCTTCTCTGGCCTTCAGTGTCTACAGGCCCTCTGCTGCTCATAGCAGCTGGTCACAGGGAAGACCCCATCAGACGTCTGAGCAGGCCGGTTCCTCCGCGTCTCACAGATGCCCACCTACCTACCCACATCTTCCTGGATACCCTGAGGGCCTCTCCCATCTGCGCTGGAAGCTCTGGTTATAAGTGCTCCTGCTCTTCAGATAAAAATCAGATTTTAAAATAATTGTCTTTTTCCTCAGTTATAATGTGAACTAGAAGAAGTGACGGTCAGCTTCAGGCCTAAGGTCTCTATTTTTACATCTAGAAAGAGTTGGTTTTCCTTACATTTACACACACGTATGTGTGTGTGCAATACATACACATGTGTTAGTAACTGGTTTTATAAAGTTGTGGGGGTTTAAACAGAGCACGTGTGTATGTGTGTGTATACATATATAAAAAGTTCTATAAGGCTAACTTAAAATTATGGGATTTCAAGTCAGAGAAATTCCACTAGATGGATTATGGTGTGCAATTGACTTAATCTCTCTAGGTATCAGTTGCCTTATCTGTAAAAAGGAGATAATGGTAGCTACCACCCACTGTATCATGGAGATTAAATGAATTAGAACATATTAAGCATTTAGTGCAATATCTAATTCAGAGTAAGCACTTGAAAATTGTTCGTTGCTGTTATCACTTTTTCCATGGGTTTAGGATTTTTTGAAAATGTCATGCCTTTTCATTTTCTTTGTCCTTTTGCACTAACCTTGTTTTCATCTAGTGTTTTCTCATCTTCTATGAAGTTCTCTTAAATTTTAAAATACTAAAAAATGTAGCAGATTTACAGCAACAGGAAACAATCAAATATAAAAAATAGTTTATCTTTGGGACAAAAATTTGCATGTCAGTCACTGTTCAAAATACTATCTCACTATTACTGGATTTGTCTAAGTATTATAATCCTCAATTAAAAGAGTCTTTTAGTGTTCTATTCTAATACAGATTTATAGAAAATATTATTTAGTTAGGAATTATTAGTAACTAATTTTATAAAGTTATGATGCTTTAAACAGCCTGTTTATCAAACTGAAGACATATATATTGTGTATTTATAAAATATATATTCTTACTGAAATGTACCTTTTAAAGTTAAGTACTGTTTTCCTATAGTATTTTATTTCTACATGTTTCCTTTGGACGATATGATGATGATCCCATAATCTCAATGTTTATGAACACAATAGAAAATTTAATTTTTCATACATTCTATATTTTTGTGTTAAGAATAATTTTGTTTTAAATTTAATTTCCAAGTTACACATTCCTTTGTTTTATAGCCTCAGCTGTTCAAAGTATCCGTGGAAATGTTTTTAAAATTATTTGTTGGTGTCTTGTCCTAAGACCCCCAAGGTTTGGCCTGTGCTTTCTGAGTTAAGACATGCTCCCAATCTTCCAGTTAGGTCAACCACAAAAATTAAGATATGATAGAAGGTCAGTGGAAGAAATTCATATCAAAACAACTACTCACCATGTCATTATGACAGCCTGCTGTTACAAATGGCTTCTGCTTTAATTTATGACAATTGCTAAAAGTAATTTAATCTGACAGAGGCAGGGTGTTGAAAGGCTCCTGGAGATGTCATAAAAACGACCTTTCTGCCCATGTGCTGCCAAAAGCCATTTTTAACAAGGAGCTAAAGAAACAGTGCAACTTCTTTCTTTTGTACTTTGTTAATTAGTTATTGATTTGAAACAATGTACTTCCAAATACTCCTAAAGGAGTTAGACGCCAGCAAGGTCACCAAGTGACAGTCTGGTCCTGATAATATTTATAGGATATGAGAATTCTTTGAAGCCTTGTGTTTTGTAATTCTAAAATTGAGATTGCCAGGTTTACTAAAATGACTACAATTTTATTTTATCATTCATCTTTTCAGTTTAAAATTTTATATGTAAATAATCTGGTATTTAGTCATACTTTATAACATGATGTTCTAATTTTCAGAATTGTCACTTGTGGATTTAGTCTCAAATAATAACATATTCTACAGAGAAAGTGTATGTGGTTTGATTAGTCATACCAAAGAGAACAAGGAAATAATACTTTAGTCTCAAGAGTAAGCAAGCTAAATATTCTAGAATTTCTTTGTTGGACATACTAATTGATCTCATTTTTTCAATTTGGATATTTAATTGTAGTTTCAATGATTTCATCATGTTGCTAATAGAAGAAAAATAAATAAATGTCCTAAAATTCTTTTAGAAAAGTCTTCAGATTGTTTTCAATTACATTTCTTAATAAAGCATTTAGTGCAAATTAAAACTAAAGGCCTTTTTGTACAGATCAACTTGCAAGGCACCATGGTGGATACAAGAGTGGAGTGAGTCAGGTTAGCTCGGGGGTTAAAAATAGGGATTTACAACTCCAGCTTCCTGTGCTCTAATCCTGAATTGCACTAATTAGCTGTTTGAACTTGAACAAAGTACTGAACCTCTCTGTTCACGACCCATGCAGTGAGAACCGTAATTGTTGTACCTACCTCATAGTGCGATTCTGAGGATTGCATGAGTTAATACATGTAAAGTGCTTTATCAGAAGCTGGTAAGTGGTAACCACCTGATAAATGTTAGCACTATTATTACTGTAAATATAGTCCCCAACTTTATTTTTATTGTAAGAATTTTATATTTTAATGTATGCGGCATTTCCTCTTTTTAAAAAGATTTTATTTATTTATTTTTAGAGAGAGGGGAAGGGCAGGAGAAAGGGAGAGAAACATTAGTCAGTTGCCTCTCGCATGCCCTCAAATGGAGACCTGGCCTGCAACCCAGGCATGTGCCCTAACCAAGAATCAAACCAGTGTCCCTTTGGTTCACCGGTCAGTACTCAATCCACTGAGCCATACCAGCCAGGGCTATGTGTTTTCAAAAGATAAAAACAAATGATTCTTTTCTTATTTTTTTCATATATTGCTTAGAAGTAAATTGGGATTTGTTTGCTATACACAGGAAATATTAACAATAACATGGTAAAGTTGTTCTCTATGTTTGGGTTTGTGATGCAATAAATACAGTATTTGTCCCTGTTGTAAAATCAGAACTGTTAATGCAATATAGCAATTTATTTTACCAAAATGTATTAAATTTTCTGTTTGTTTACATGGTGAGAAATTTAGATTTGCAGTATGCAAAATGTTTTCCTTAGGATAGAACATTCTAAAATAGATTTTTAAGTTAAATCTCTTGCACTAATTAGGACAAGTTGGAAGGGTTTTTAAGTTATACTATTTCAATAAATTTATTTCTGCACAAGTAGACAAAACTTCATGAAAAAGCATATTGTGCTAAGCCCTGTTATTTTAGTAAAAATTGTTTAACATCTCCATTAATTAGGAAATACATATCAAAGTACTTGTATTTATAACTATTAATTGACTAAATAAATTATTAAAAATTTGAAGCAGGTATAATGCCTATAGTTTGCTGGATGTAAAGAAAAGGTTGCTCTCACACAGAATGATAGGAATATGAGAGAGCAGTCTAGTAACATAAAATTTAAAAATACATAAACCTTTTAGTTCAACAGCTCTATTCCCAGGAATCGGTCTTATTGATGTAAAATCATTTCTAACTCAAATCTATTAGAGCAATAGTTTAAAAATATCAATTGAAAGCCAAAATGTAATACCTAGATTTAAAATCATAAGATGGAATAAACCTTTAATAAATGAATTCTAGAAGTGCTACCTTGTCTTCATTTTCTAGGCCTAAAATACTACTTAGATTCAAAATATTCACAAATTTAGAATACCTAAGTTTGTTAGATGAATTAGGTCTTGTTACAGTATATACAGATATTATTATTATAATGTGTTTGAACTAATATAGTTTTATTAGTATATTTTAAGATGTTTTCAGAAGCAGGTTTATGACAAAGTAAGTAATTATTTCAAATATATAAATAACTTAGTTACATCTTTGTAATATATCCTGACAGAAATTAAACATCTATTATGTGCTATTTGCCTGGCTTCTTATTTTGTATCAGTTCAGCCTCCCTGTATGATAGCAACCCAGATTCTCTTCTTTCCCAGAGTTTTTACTCTGTTTTATCAGAAAACAGTATTAGAGTTCTCTCAGAGTAACCTCCCATTTACAAATGAGGAACATTAGCATCCAAGAGGGTAGTAAAGCACTCAGAGTCATGAAACTCATTCTAAGTGGCAATGTCTGGATAAGAAGAGGTTTCTAGTGTGTGCGCGTGAGACAGAGAGACAGGAAGAGAGAGAGAGGAAGGGAGGGAGGGCGAGGGAGAGAGAATGAGAATATGTTGTCTTTGGCAATTGTAAATAATCTTTCCATCTGGTTAACATGTGTCTTACAAAGCAGGGATATCAAATCAAAAGCATTTACATTTGATTTACTGATGTCTAACAGTAATTGCCCTGCCTACACAAAAGCCTAAGCTCCCCAAGTCCCCCAGGAAATACATGCTTCCCTGAAGATTACCGCCCTTCCTCCTTCCCCTAAATTTCTATGAAATGTGCTATATAATGCCTTACTTTTGTAGATCGAGCACACTGAAAATAATTAACCTTTCCTTGATGACCCAGTGTCAACATTAGAGTTTTGCTATGTTGTAAGTATAGCCCTAGATTTCAGGTACAGATACCATGAGACATATTTAGCCTTTTCAATACCGATATATGTAACTGCTGGTGTATTCCTTTCCACCAGTATACACTTCCATGTCATCACTACGGAAAGTGTTTACCATTTGCAGAACTATTTCCGCTGCACTGAACAGTCGTTGGATGCTGTTTGCCTCCAAGAAGGAAGCCCAATCATGGGCATGGTGATTCTCTTCCCTTGAAATCAATAACAAGAGAAAAGGATTTGGGGCTCTTTGGCTGCAAGAGTTGTCAGCCATCAACACTGATAGGAGACGGGGCAATGGATGCTTCAGTCTTCTGGGGATAGTAAAACTACAGTACAGTAAAACCACAAGCATTATTGTATATGTTCCTATATAATGAA
>PVKM010021058.1:0-22889 GCA_004027735.1 Carollia perspicillata
GAATTGCCATTTCTTTCATTTCCTCCATTCTATCTAGGATCCTCAAGTTTACAAATAAGGGTGGCCTTGACCATCAGATTTTTCTTCAGTTTGACCATGTTCCTCCAAGGCAGAGGATCTCGCTATGATTTATGTTGGTCAAATATTCTTCTGGGCGTGTCATTCCTCTGCATGAGATTAACATTCAAGTCAGTTAACTGAGTAAATAAAGCAGATGGCCCTCCCTAACGTGGGTGGGTCTCTTCCCGTTGAGTAAAGTAAAGGACTGTGGAGAGCAGAAGGGCTGACCACCCCTCCAGTAAGGGAGCTGCTGCAGCCTTAGCTGGGATATCAGTGCCTTCCTGCTTTGGGGGACAGCTCAAACGCCACTTCTTCCCGAGTCTCCAGCACGCCACCTTTCAGACTGGAACTGTGCCAGCGGCTCTCAGGCATCTCCAGTTTGGGACTGCAGATATTGGGATTTCTCAGACTCCATAGTCCCGTGAGCCATAATAAATCTCTTCACATATCGGTACATCCTGTTGGTTCTATTTCTCTGGAAAACTGAGAAATACATGCAAATTCGGTAGTTATAGTAGCTAATTGCTGTTGTCACTAGTTCTGTTATGCTACAAATGATGTGACTAGCACATGGTTCCTGGGGATGGCCCCTCAAACTTCGCAGCCGCATTCTCTTATTTTCCCCATCTGGGCACATATGTGCTCCTGAGGACGATGGACACACACGCACACACACACACTACCATCCCGGACCAGACTGAGTTGGGGTGGGAAGGCACTTTCGGCTCCCAAATGTGCATTGTGAATTTCCGCTTCTGGTATCTTCCCACTGGGGTAAACCATTCACTCCCTCGGCCCCTTCCCTAAGCTGACCTTCAACAACCCCTGTCCCCCGACCCCTGCCTAGCCACCCACCCAAGGTGCTAACCCCTGCCTCCAGGAGAATATAGCAGGCTTGAATCCTGCAGGCTGGGTGCAGACTGCTTCCCAAGATGCTGGTCAGAGAAGAGACTGAGGAGAGATGCGGTCAGTGGGAGGGAGCCCCTGGGCACCCTGACTTCGATCATGCCTGCCACTCCATCCCCTACCACCGCCCTCGCCCCACCACAGCTTTCAAAGTCGGGGGAAAGACCCCATCCTGGAGAAGGACACGGCTCTATCAAGTGGTTCTGAGGAGACTGGATGAAGCTTAGCAAGGCCAGCCCACCCCACACCCCGCCTCTTGGGCAACAGCACCAGGCAAAACACAGGCGTTCACACCCCCTCGCTCTGTGTGGGATCCCTGCTTCTCCCTGCAAGTCTGACTTCCCCTGGGCGAGCAGGAAGCACGGGGAGAGCCCAGCCTGGGATCTCACTGGAAAGCCGCAAACAGGAGCCATCAGGCCCCAGCGCCACCCCGGGGAGCTCCTCGAAACACAGTGCATCCTCCACGGCTCAGATACACAGCAGCAGGGGCTTCATTTTTCACAGGTTCCTCAGAAGATGCTGGCTGCACAGACCTGGACAGGAGGAACAGCCCCAAACTGAAGGGAAGTCTCGGTCCTTCCTGGAGCCAGGCCTCCTGGTCTTCTGGCTAATGTGACATTAGACCGTCACGTTACCCCTCTGAGCCTCAGTTTCCTCCTCTGAAAGATGAAAATGGTAATAGTTAGACCTCAAAGGGTTCCTGAGACAGGTAAGCATCAATGATTGTTAAGTATTATTACTGAAGGAATGGCTACTCCCCTGGAGGCCTTCTCTTCCCTAAATGTCAAATGGGAAAAGTCACATCTTTCACAGCAACTATTAAACCTTGTAGACTATACGGGCAAGCTCGAGAAGCACTCCCCGGCTCCCCCCGGCCCAAACCACCTCATAATGTACCCATGTGCCTGTGAACGACATAGGACAACTGCAACCTACAGAGCACGTGATCTATGTCAGGTTCTGCCCGGTGGTAGTGTTCATCTCCATTTGAAGAAAAGGAAGCTTACAGTACGCTTGTGCTCATCGACAGCAAAGTGGGGTTCGCCCCTGGTCTCACTCCGGAACCCATGCGAGGCCGCCTCCTCGCAGCCGGTCAGCAATTGTGTGTTCATTGGCACCAGTCCCAAAACCTCCCTATTTCTCCAGAGTTATAAACCCATGTCAGTATTTCCAGGCAAAAATCTGTTTACATAAGTAAGCCTAGTAGTTGACATTGTTCTTCTAATTTAAGTAGAGAATGCCAGTAAGAAATGGCAGGAAATATGCCACAAATTTAACTCATGAATCCTCAACTGAACATAAGCATGCTCAAAGGAAATAACGTGTTACAATTTATAAAGTAGGAAACATCATTTTCTCAATAAGGGCGCTTTCCCACTTTACGGGGTATTTGCCTCTGCTCCCTGCTTTGCTCCAATCGGCACCCTCCACTGATTTTGTCAAAACACTCAGGTTTGGATCCCTCCTAGTTCATCTTACACTCCACAGAGCCCCGCCCTCGAGGCAGGGTCCCCAGAACCCCACCGCCCGAGCTCCTAGACCAGAAATGCTGTCTCAATCCCAACATTAACCACAAGGCTTTCCACACAGCAGGTCCTCAATCAATGTGATTTGAGATCGTGAAAATCCCTATTGCAGACACCTGTTTTGTTTAAGCAGCCCTGCTTTCTAGAGTGGGGGAAGGGCCACCTCTGACCATCTGACAGTGAAACCCAGAGTACAGATACACACCACTGCACTGGTGAGCGAGAGGAAAGTATCATTATGGGCTCCTTAATTTCTCTACTGGTCCAGCTTAGCACATAGTTTCGAGGGTCCTGTTTGGTACTGGACACTCTGACAGGCTCTGTGGAGCTAAGAAGAATGAGACCCTTCCCACCCTCCTGGAGCTCATTTTCTCCTGGGCAGAGTACATTTTTTCTAGTATAAGCAAATTTTTACTCTGTACACTGAAAACTGTTCTGTTATTGCACACTAATCATTGCAATAATTTAGTGCCCCAGCTAACATAATGGTGTTTGGAAAATAATCCTTTGGGGTTTCCTCCCTTGTATGACATCTTTCTTATTGAGAGTCAAAGCAGTTGAAGACTAGGTAAGCCTTTCAAAATACTTCACCTTTCGGAGACAGATGAAATGGTAAGGGTAAATTGTTCATCATACAAATATCTGTGCATCATAAATTTGAATTGGTAAATTTCCATAATGAGAAATTGAAATTACAACACATACAATGGGGAGAAAAGCTACCGGAACCTCCAATTCAAGACTTAACCATCATCTTGTCTTCTCTATTTGCTGTTTTGTTTACTGCCACCTTCCACAGCTGTTTATTTTAATCCATTTCTCCAAACAGATATTAATAAACTTTAGAAATTCCATTGAGCCCTTCACCTCAACACGAGCAAAACAAGTTTATTTTCTTCTGTTAGAATTGATGTATTTTTCCATTATTCGACTCTGCTTTCCATGAGGCTCATGTGAAGCACAGAATGTTTGCAGGATGTACAATTTAGCCTTTGGATCCCGTCCATTTCTCCAGGACCACACTGATAGGCATGCTAATTAGATCATTCTGCAGTTTTAGAGCACAATTAGACCAAGCCTTGACCAGAGGAGGAGGAGGGACCAATGCGGGCCTGGGGATTTCAAACACAGGGGCTCTGATGGGGGCAGGGGAACAAAGAGGCAGCAGGGCCACTGTAGCTCCAACTCTCCCCTGTGGATGGCGTCAATGGGCACACTTCCAGGCGAAAATGTACACGTGTTGGCCTCTCTGCACCCACCAGGTTTCCAGTGTTTCAGGAGTTCCGCCCCTCTCAGTAATGTAATGACACCCAGGGCTCCCATAGCTTCATCCTCCTCGTTCCCGAGAGGAAGGAAGGAGGGTTCCAGGCGCAACTTCCTCTCTAAGGGCCTCCTGGGCGCCCACTCAAGCCCAAATCCTCAGACTCTCTGCCACACACACAGATCTGACGACTTCCTGCCCCAACCACCTCCTGATAACTCCCTGCTCTCCTCTTCCATTTCCAGGGCTAGGATCCCAGGACCTTCCCGGGTGTTCCCAAGCACTTGATCCCCAAAGTGACCCTGCTGCCATGAACAGAAAGACGAGGAAAAAGACAACAGGCCTTGAGGTCCCTCTGAGACCAGGGAGCCAGGTCCTGTGCGAGGCCAGTTCTGGGGCCAGGGAATAAAGGAAGTTATTCGTGGTGCTGAGGACAGGAAAAATACCGAGTGGAGTGCTTTCCGCTTGACCCCGAAGCCTGCTGGGGCCCCTGCAGGCTGTCACTCCCCTTGGAACTGCCCTGTGACTCATCGTCGACCCCTCCAGTCCACAGTGTGCTCACTCAGAACTCAGTAAGAGGCTGCCTTGGGACATCTCTTGAATTGTTCTTTTGCTGTCACATTTTGATTGAACTTTTTCCCATGGGATGTTTGACCTCAGCTTCTTGAAGGCAGAGGACCCCCTGGCACTGGGTGGCCATCTGGGCACGCTGTGAGTGTAACAACGAGTAGGAAGATCAGAAGTTCTCGGGTCCACGCTTCCGTACGGTAGGAAGCAGGAATGGACAATGATAGAACTCCTTTTGTTCTGAGGGTATGCAAATGAGCAAGGAGAATTGGGCACTTTTAAAAAGATAGTGGAATCTAAAACAATACTTTTTTTTCTTAAATATGTGGACACGCCTTTAAACACCAATTATCTAATTTTCTAAATGCCTCATGCCATTTTGCATAGGTAGATGCCCCCCAACTACAGGGAGGAGTGGTGTAACCATTCCAGTCTGGACAGAGGTTTCCTGAGAAGGAAGGGTAATGGTCTGCACCGGCCATTCGCTGCAATGTGTCACTTTCTGTCGCTGCTAATAAAGAACTTTAACTACTCAGAATGTCTTCTGTCCTTGCTCTGCAAAAGTGACAAACTGTGTCATTGTAATCTCCCATTATTGTCTCTTGGAACCAATAAATAACACATTAGTCATTTATTCATCAAATATTTACTGAAAATCTATCACTCCATGTGCAAGCCCTCGGCTAGAAGCTTGCAATGCAAAGTCATAAAATGCAGTTACTGCCCTTGGGCAGTGCTCCTTCCAAAGGAGATGACAAATAGCTGCATGACATGGTTGGGTTATAACACAAATGCAATGAAAATAGAGGAACTCAGAGAAGGCACCTCAGAAGCTGAATGTGGCGTGTGACTTGGGCCTTGGTCAAGGACTTAGCCATCCTTGAGCTGGAGAAGAGGGAAAAATATTCAAAGCAGAGGTAGTAATTCATGCCAAGGCAGGAAGGTGTGAAAGAGCTTTGTGTACACTGAGAAAGACAGACCGTTCTACGGGAATGGAGGGGTGTGTCTGGGGCGGCGGTGCGTGTTTTGGCAGAAGGCAGTGATGAGGCTGGAGTGGTGGTAACTGATCTTGATGCCGTGCCTCCTTTATGTGTCGTCCACTGAATCGGGGGAAACCAGCTGAGGTTTTTCAGTCATGGAAATAAAATGATTAGGGTTGGTTTTAGTAAGGTTGTTCTGGTGTGAAGAAAGAATTAGACAGCCGTCATTCTGGAAGTCAAAAAACCAGAGTCTTGGTAGAGGCCTGAATTAAGGCACAACAATGATGCTTTAGAGAAAGATAGAGATAATTGGCAGATTGGATACCCTAATGAATGTGAGGGTTAGGGGGACAGAGAGGGAAGCAGGATTTTTAGGCAACTCCTGGATGGTAGAGTGCACTTGCTGACAGAAATACTGAAAAAAGCTGTTTTTTTTTTGTTTGTTTTAATAAGGGTAGGAGGATGAACCTCCATTTGTACCAATTTATTATTCATGTTTGTAATTTTCAGCCTCAGTGCACAGTGAAAATCACATGATGTCAATTGCATGCCTGTGGCAAAGTGCCCTAATTAAAGACATCCTAAAGTTATTCAAATCTCTTTCCTCCTCCAGATATTTTTCTTTCTCCCACAACAGACTTCCTCCACTTAAACCCCTCCTGACAGAGAGACACCAATCAGAGTTCAGACTGAGGGCAAGCATGGAGCAATTCTGGGCTCTGGTGCAAGTATTATTCCTATAAAAAGATATTTAAGAAACAAGGCTAAATGTTGCCATTTTGCCTTTAATGGAAGAGTGGCAAGCAGTTACAGTAAAAAAAACCACATTTTATTAAAAAACAACAATTCCAACTTCTAGGCAATCACTGAATTTTCAGAAATACACATACACTTGCAAACCAATAGTTTGTATAAAAATAAACTCTGAATGTGTGATTAAAAAGGGAGACCCCCAGTCTTCTCAGCTGCACCAACGCACAATAAAAAGAAGGCAGTCCGTCTGAGGTGGCTTTACCCCAGTGCAGACGGGGCTTTGACTTTGGAAGACAGAGCCTGCTTGAAGCGCCTCTTCAGGTCTTGCATGTTGGGAGAGCGTGGCCGAGGAATGACGGAGGCCCTCCTCCTCTCCCCGCTGAGGCTGTGCAGCTTGCTCACTTCTTTGCATAGATGCTGAAACACATCACAGACGTCTTCGTAGTTTTCGCTGGTGGAAATTTCAAGGAACAGGCTGCCCAGCTCATTGGCCAGTTGAACACCGTCATCAGTCTGCACCTGCCGGGCATGCAGCAGGTCCCTCTTGTTGCCCACGATGATGATAGGGGCCTTGGAGTCAGGGTGGACCTTCCGGATGTGCTGGTACAGGGGGCGAATGGACTGGTAGCTGTCACAGTCTGTGATGGAATAGACCAGCAGAAAGCCCTCTGCCCACTGCACCCATTTGCACAGGGAGTCAGTGGCCTGCGTGAGGTTGTCTTGGACCTGAGGAGATCAAAGAGAGCCTGATCAAGGAAGCCCTCCGTGGGCGAGGACTCAAAATAACATCACAGTAACCCCGGAACAATGGCTGAAACAGAAATCACTAAATATAGTTTTCAGATTCTGCCCAGCTTCTGCACAGGAGGTTTTTGATGCAGAAAAAGCGAATTCTCAGGAAAGTTCCCTCTCTGGGTTATTTTATTAGCTGTTACCAATGCGTTGTTTTTAAGCCCCTTGCCTGGCAGGCAGTCTGTGGTGAACCCAGGCTGACTGAAGAATGACATCAATGAGAACTTTCAAAT
The DNA here is from genome assembly GCA_004027735.1 of Carollia perspicillata. Classification (NCBI taxonomy): domain Eukaryota; kingdom Metazoa; phylum Chordata; class Mammalia; order Chiroptera; family Phyllostomidae; genus Carollia; species Carollia perspicillata. Next base: position 7,079 of record PVKM010021058.1, read on the forward strand.
AAGAATGTCGCAATTTGTAGGGAACTAACTCAGATGGAGAATTGAAAATAAGCCAAGATAAATATCTATTCCCAAAACCCATAAAAATATTTTTAGCATGTCCTTCTTGAGAATGTTCCAGAAATAAGTTCTTTCTTTCTGTTCTTCCACAAGACCTTTCCTCCCTGGAAGGGAGAGCAATTAGTAACTTGTTAATCAAGTTACATTCCTGACAGGGTGCCACGGGTGTCCGACTGCAGTTGACATGAGGGGGCGGCTAGAAGCAGAAGCTCTTTGGTTGTCCTGGCTAGGGGAGAGGCCCTTCTCCAGAACCCCACCCAGACTGTTTTGTTAATGCTTCCATCCTCCAGCTCAGAAAGTGGTGGTGAGCCCCATCCCAGTAGCGACACCCTAACACCTTTGCGAAGAGGTGTTAAGCACCTCTCCTCCTCTCCGAGGTGGCTCAAGGGAGGAAGCTGCCTGTAACCCTTCAGTCCGCGCCCCCTTGCAGGGTTTCTAACAGCCCACTGACCGGCCCCTCCTGGGTTGCCCACTGCTCCATCTAAATGCACAACAGGCCTGTTGAGACGTCTTGCTCATGCTCCAGAGTGACCTCGGTCTGGGAAGGGAAGATCGCGATGCTCACCTGGATTCCTCCGGGGGTGTCCTGGATCTGCAGGGACAACTGGTCTCCCTCGACACAGACAAGCCGTGAGTACAACTTGCCTGGAGAATGAAGGAGAGTCTACTTTTAAATTCTTACACTCTCAGCAGGACAAAGAAAGTCGGAGCATGCAGCCACGAAAGCAGGGGGCACGTAATTATTCTAACCTGTATTCGGTTCATAATCCCCAATGAATCTCTTGGTCAGAAAGCGCACAATCATTGCTGAAAATGAAATAGTAAAATCAGCCGAAGGACTCGGACAAGACCGTCAAACCTCGACCCTATTGGGGCAAAGGAGGGAGGGACGAGCTACGGACTCTGCAAAACCCAGAGGCGGTTGTTGTGGTCTTTGGTGGCGGGAACAACGGCAGAGCAGGTACTCGACCTGCTGCACCAGCCCGCGTTCTCCAACAGGTGCCCAAACAGCCACAGCCCTCGAGTGTAGGCTCCACACTCCGGGAAGCCGCAGTGGGGGAAAACAGGCGGGAGGGGATGTCCGCTTCATCCCTGGGTCCTGTCCTCCCCTGCCACGAGCTCCTGCTCTTCCCTAGCCCCCGGTGGTACCGGTCCGGCCCGGCAGTCGCCGCCCAGCGTGATCCCCTAGACACTCACCGCTCTTGCCCACGCGTCCGGCGCCCAGTACAGCCAGTTTGATGTCCCTGGGCAGGAGGTAGTCGGAGGAGGACTCAGGGATGGGCGCGAGCAGAAAGTGCCCGGACATGCTGGGTAGCCGCATGGACCACGTCCCGCTGCGGAAAGCACCAGCCTACCCAGCGGGGCCTCAGCCACAGAGAGAGCAGCTGGCGAGCGAGGAGCTGGTGGACTCGGGGCTCCGGAACCAGGCGCACACAGAGCTGTCGGTGCTATAGGCTTTTAAAGGGCACCGCCGTGTGGGGGCGGTGGCGCGCGCGGCAGCTCTCGCTCCTCCTCTTCCCCGCCCTTCCCGCAGAGGCAGGCGGGCGGGGCCGGAGCAGCAAAACTGGGGGCCGTCACCTCTGGTGTGCGCTCACGCCGGAACCTGCGCACTCAGGGCTCCGAGTCCCTGGAAATACAGCCTCTATCCTGAGAGCTCAGGTGAGGCCTCTCTCCAGGCTGTGCCTGCAGAGCCCCCAGAGCCCCCTCCAGTAGTCACTCCACTACACTAGTGGGTGAACCGAGACCAGCGTTAGGAGCTGGGGGACGAAGGGAGAAGGAAAAAGCGCATTTGGATGTTTCTACAACAGCGGGAAGGAGAACTTCCTGCCGAATGTTGCCTTTTATTTTCAAAAGGCAATAAGGGGTGGCATAAACAGGGAAAAGGGGTGGGAGGGAGCGAGAGCCCCGAGATACATATAAAGGAACTGTAGCACTGACCGGGCTCCAGATCTGTGAAGGCCACTGGGGGCAGTAGTTATTTGCACCTCGGCAGGCACTGGTTGCACCGACTCATTAGAGAACACTCGGGAAGCATTCCCTTAGCTGGGAGCTTTGGCTCAGGACCAGCGCGCTTGAGTCATGCGTGGGCTTCGCTATTCAAGTACTGACTTCCAGGTATAAAGTGGAGTCTGGGCTTTGGGGAGAGTGAGGAAGAGGACACAGAAGAGAAACAAGGCCTGGTCTCGCGTTTCCAGGCCCGCCATGGCAATGCAGAGCCATGGGGGCTTATCCTCCCAGGTTAGAAGACCTCCACACTTCTGGCTTCCTGTGTTCTAGCCTCGTTATGTCCAAGGCTTATTAGACAGCCCCACCCTTCCTCACCCCTCCCTCTGTCCTGGTTTCATTAGTTAGCTTTTTCATGAAAAAACGCATGAAACCAATTGACTTAAAACAACAATCCCTCATAGGTGCTCACAAGTCTGATGGGCAGTGTGGTACTTATCTTACTCGAAGCCTGGCTAAGCTGGTCTTGGCTGGCTCATTTAAACATCTGCAGAGAGCTGGCAGGGGTTGAGGAACTGGCATCATCCTGCAGCTAGCTGGCTGTCAGTCCGCTGTGAGAGGGCAGTGGCTGAGTCACATGGCTCTCCTCATCCAGCAGGCTGGCCGACGCTTGTTCCCCCAGTGGCTGAGGTTTCCAAGAGTGACTTAGGCTCGCGCGTGGAACTCATCACCTCTGCTGCTTTCTGTTGGCCCAAGCGAGTCACAACAATAGCTCAAATTCAAGGAGTAGGGAAATACACTCTACCCCTTGATGGAAGGAGCCACAGAGGTACATTTGAAAAGAACTGGAATGCAGAGAGGGTAGAGAATGGGACCCATTTTTGCAATGGACCACACCGTGTGTGCCTCCAATCACCCAGCAGTAGCCCAGACCTCCCAGCCACCCCTGACTTCCCCCATTCTCACGTCCACATCTATTAGTTGCCAAGTTCCATCATTTCAAGTCCCACTGAAAACAGCTGAAGCAGAGCACCTCCTTCCCTGGCTGAGGAAAGGACACCATAAAGACAGTTTCTATTTATGGAACCTTGAAACAATTCAATTCCAGGGGTCCTTGAGCAGTTCAGTGACTGGGGTCTGGGTGGTTGTCTCTCAGATTCTCTTGGCCTGTCCTTGTTGGGACACATGGCTCCTGCTTCACCAAACATCACGTCCTCATTCAAGTAGGAAGGGAGGATCTTTGTCTTGTCTTATTGTGAAATGATTTTCAGGAAGAACCCAGCAGACTTTCTCTTACATTTCAATGGCCACAACTGAGAAGCTGGGAAAGTTTATCCAAGTATCTGGCAGAGAGGACTGGGATTGCTATGACTAACTTGAACAATCATCGTTCCTCCCCAGGGGCTAGACACAGTTGCTACCTGTTAGACATCAAGGGACAGAGAGAGAACCTCTGCTGAGCAGCTGTCTGTGGTATCTGCCACAGACTTCACTTTCCTAGAGTCTAAATGCAGAACTTTCAAGGGCATATAAGCCCTTTCTTGGCTGAATCTTGGGCTTATCTCTTTACCTCATGCAGTCTTACATTCCCAGTCAGGAATAAGATCATTTAAGTTTAAGGTCACCCAATAAGGAGGATTCTTGTTCCCTACACAGGTAATAATTACATTCATTTTACATTTATGTCACACCTTTGCTCAGTGAGCTCAAAGCGTTATTCTGCTCTACTTAGAAATCTCTTTGCATTTGCAAATACACAAGGTATTACATGACGTCTTAATGCAGTTATTAATGAACGGTGGAATTACCAATAGCCTTGCGTAAACTGTTGCAATTGGGTTCTACTTCACTTGGATTTGTGTCCAGTTATGTAAAATTGCAGTGCAGCTAGCGTAACAGGTGCACTTATGTCATTTTAGAAAAATAGAAATGAGTAGGCAGATATGGATATACAAACCCGTGGGTGTTTAGAATGAGTGTTAAAGGACAGAATTTGGAATATGCAAACATCACCACACGTAGGAAGTTAATACTAAATAAGCTTGATTTCTATCACAGCTAAATAAGCTTGATTTCTGGCACTGGGGCAAAACTCCACCAAAGGTATGTTTGTCCCCTAGTCGTCTCTCCCACCACCATCCATCACCCATCAATGGCCTTTCCTGTGTAGCCTAAATGCTTATTACTGCCACTTACTGCAGACCCAGGGACTGCGTTCTGATCCTTTCCCCAGTACAGGAATTGTTTCTGTCTTTTAGCAACTGCCTGTTTCAACAGTCAAAATAATTAACAACCTACTCTGTATAACTAAGTGCTGGTACAGAATACACAAACAGCCAAGTTTCTATTATGAAACATTTACTGGGAGGACAACAAAGTGTAAGATATTCCTGCCTGCCTTCACAGGCATCCTCATGTTAAACTATCGTTCATAAATTACTGAATAAACTCTAAATCTGAATTCTTCCTTAATCCTTGAAATTGGTAAAATAATGTCTAAATCGAGGTTCAGACAAGCATAGTAATTTATGCAGAGTCAGTGCCACCCAGTCCAACCCAGGGGTGTGACACTTATTTTCACTGGGGGGGCTGCCTCAGCCTCGCAGTTGCCTTCAAAGGTGCAAATGTAGTTTTACGACTGTACAACTGTAACTACTCCTTAATTAGGGGCAAGGAGTTCGGCGCTGCTGCCAGGTAGAAACAAGGCACCAGGTCGGATAAAACAAGGTGGAGGGCTGGATTTGGCCCACAGGCCTTGTTTGCCTCCTGTGGTCCGACCCCTTTTCAAATCTTGGTGCAGTCCACCACTGTGGGAAGCAAGATGTAGAGTACTCTGCTCATGTAAATAGAACGACAAAGCAGGTCGAATTTAGTCTTTCTTCTCTCCTGGGAGCAAAAAATCCCAACACATCTTCACTTCAGCTAAGCCACCATCTCATTTTCTAGATAGTAGAGTATTCCATTGCCATTTCTTTTCCAAGCCAAATGATGTCCCTAACTTCTATTCTTGCTAAACAAGTGCATATGAATCTTCTGTGCCTTTTCCCTTTGGGGCTTTGTGAGATGGACTGTCACTTGCCCCTTGTCCCACACTCTTGCTGTTTGAAAGGTACCACAATACAGACCCTTGGCTGGCTGCTTACCCATTCCTTGACACATTTTCTACCTCAGCAGGTAACAGCAGGTGCTGCCTATTATTCATAACCAAGCAATTCCTCTAACAGGTAAGGGGTTTTAAATGAACAAAATTTTTCCCCAAGTGGAGCTGGGATGAAGAAATGCTATAAACTCATGTTTCAAATAAATCATTTTGAATCTCTTGTACTGAAAAAAATAACTCTACCTTATTTACTTTAGTGATTTTTAAAAGAATGTGCCCTTGGGATTATGTTCAACTGAATGAAAACAGAGGCCTTAAGAGACACCTGGGTGGATAAACACTAAGGCCAAGTAATCATGCAACCTCTTCCAGTCCTGACTCTTAGAACAGGTTATAAGGTTCGAGTTACAATACTTTTCTTCATTCGCAACAAGTACTAAGAGATGGGAATTTTAAAGAATTTATAAACTTACAATCTGTGATTTAAATGGACCTGCATTCCAAGGCAGGCACATTTTATCAGCACACACTACCCAAAGCTCAAGAATTTCAATTAGTCAAATTGAAAAGTCTCTAAATTTAATTAGCAAGTGTTGCTAAACTTTAAGTAGCTTCATTGGATGGAGGCAGAAACCGTATCTGCAGTGGGACTGGGAAATTAAACTACCAGAGAAAAGCACAGGAAAAGCTGCTCGTTTTATTGTTGGTTTTTTTTAAGTCCATAGGCTGAGGTCAAGAAGGCAGCAGGTGGAAAAGGGTCAAAGACACAAGAGACCAGGAATAATCAATGAAGAGGGCAGAAACAAGGGGACTGTCAGCACCAACTCTCCATACCTTATTTTGCCTTGATAATTGCCAGGAAACAAAATTCGGGAAATAGAATTTTAAAATGTGCAAAGTGAGAGAGACGTGTAAGTTTAAAATGACTTCAACTGGACATACTGTTGCTGTCAAATAAAATTGAAAAACTCAGAACAGGTATGCCAACTGAAGCAATTTATAAGTTTCTTCTGGTTGCTTTCTGTGATGGTGAGTTCTGTTGACCAATTAAGGATGACTAAACACAATTTTCTATAATTTTCAGATGTGAACCTTTAATGGCAGCTAATATGCATCATTTGTTGTTAGACATACACTGAGGTTCAAAACCAGGTTTACTAGATTCCCAAGCAGACTTATTACTATCACATTTCACTGGAGAAAACTGAAAGCCACTGACATTGGGTTTGCCCATTTGCACCATTGACTGGTTACAAAAATGGACAGGTTCTTGTCTATTAATGGGAAAGAGAGCGCTAAGTGCCATGTCTTCCATTTCAAATGAACTGATGTTATGCTACAGGCATCACGGAACACTCAAGGCAGTTAGGATAGGATGTCATCAATTCGTCGCTTCTGGACATGTCTGAGATGTTTTTGCCACATCCAAGTAAATATCCAGGAAGCAACAGAAAACTCAAATGATCAAATGTGCTCCAACTATACTAAGTAGCTTTACAACATTCCCATTAGTATGAAGCAATATAACACTAGTGACTAAGACCCGATGATGGAGCCCAACTGCCTGGGTTTGAATCTCCTTGGGCAAGTTAATTGTACCTCAGCTTTCTTTTACGTAAAAGGGGCTAAACATGTAAAGTGCTTAGAATGCAACACATTACATGTGATACAGATGTTTATCCTTAGGGGGAAAAAAGGTATTATTCTGCTTCCGAATTACCAAACACTATTATTTTCTAAGCCATGTTCCATGACAGGTGGAAGCAACTCAGAACTATTATGTAGCTCACAAAGGGTACTTGAAGCAATCAATTTTTAAGTACCAGACTTCAAAGACAAGTTTCTGATCCTTAAACTATAGCTATTTATGATCTAATTGTTAAGTAATCAACTTTCCTCAAGCTTAACGATAATGCAACAGATGCCATTTCCTAATCAATGGAGTACATTCTTTGTTGCAAATAAGCCACCTCACATCCTTCAGCCAGAAAAAACACTCAACTCCTTTAGTAAAGACATCACCCAATATATTCAACAACGTTTTTATCAGTATAGAAGCCTTTTATTTTTTTCACACTCATCATGCCATGAATTCATAGGGAATGGGTTCCAACAGCTCAGGCTCCTTTCCATTAGTTCTCACAAAGTGTGCTTCTCTGGGTGGAGCAGGCTATAGAAAAAAAAAAAAAGGTGAGGGAATAATTATGCAAAGTGATGTAACTCAATTTCAAAGTGCTCTCAGAAACAATGAAAAAACACATACTCCATTCTTTTTTACTTTCATATAAAAGAAAATTACCGAGCAACAGTTTTATAGTTCCCATGATCAACCAAAAAACCCTTTGTCAAGCACTCACCTGCCGCTTCAGCTGAACCCAGGTACCTTTCTCTTTGGCTTCCTTCTTTTTCTGATCATTTTCCTTCACACGTTTCAGGAAGCTATCTCGACTCTTTGAGTGCTTAATATGCTCAATTCGTACATTAATTCTCTTGGCAAGAATCTTGCCCCTGGAAAAAGCAAAATTCTTATAAATGCTTCATAAAAAATAAAACCAAAATTCAAAAAACTCATTTTTGGCAGTTTCATTTATTAAATAAACCATGAGCCTTTTACCCCTAGATAGGATAACAAACCCTGAAATACTAAATAATTTAACCAAAACCAGGTTACTAGTAAAATTTATATTATCAAGCATTTTACACTCTGAAAACTGAAACTGCTTAATACCAAATCCCATTAAGACTTTCCAGTATGTCTGTTTTCAACTTGTTTCCTCTAACAGGATACAAGACAAACACCCAGTTTGCCTGAGTTTTAAAAGGATACTTCCTCTGCCCCACTTGAATGGCCAATAAAGACACCAGTCCCATTGGCAAAGTGAAAAGGGGGTATGAGGGAATACGAATTAGCCAAGAACTATGACATTACTTACTTAACTTGCTTGTTTACAACAATGCCCACCGCATGCTGGGTAACATTGTACACTCTTCCAGTTTTGCCATGGTAACACTTGTGGGGCATTCCTTTCTGAACAGTGCCCATTCCCTGTTAAGAAAGGAGATAAATGTCATCCCAGCAAGTCTTCCCTCCCTTTTAAACACTGACTTCTACTAACGTAACTAAAAGACTTCTCTTTTAAATGGCAACTCAAGAGCTTTCAGAGCCGGTGAAATGCATTTTTCACATTGCTTTAAGCAATCAAAAAGACAATCATCATTAAGCTCTAGAGTGCCAGGATTCACTTAAATATTGGTCACAAAAGAACATAGCTTTCACTGGTTTTATTAATCACCATCAATAAATTTTGCACTAAGGCCTTCCTTTTCACCTCAGCAAAGTCTCATGATTATTTCTCCTATATTTTCCCACTAGCTGTTAACCAGTAATGAGAAATTTCTTAAAAGTAAAGAACAGCACTTTAAAAACTGGCTTTTAAAGTAAAATTAGCTATTCAAGGGCAATCCACTACCCGCCATTTAGGAGCCAGCAGGTGCAATAAACACTGACAGCTGAATTCCGTTAGATTAAATCCAACTGTTACTTCCCAATTTTATAACTTACCTTGATATCTACAATATCACCTTTCTTGTAGATCCGCATGTATGTAGCCAAAGGAACAACTCCTAAAAGTAATATCAAGATTAAAAAGCCAAGTCAAAGAAATATAATTTCACTAGATTTTTGACACACACATTTGACAAGTTACATGCATTCTAAAAATGTTCAGGTTGACAATTTAAAAACGACTACATAAAATTCATGCTTTTCTATTACAAAATAAAGTAGGTGCCGGTTAACTGCCATTATTAAGAATACATTATATGCATCTCAACACAAATGTATCAATACAGCAGAAACGTATGCCATGCTTGGTCCCAAAGGGGGTAAATCTACTTACCATGTTTTCTAAAAGGCCTAGAGAACATGTAACGGGTACCTCTCCTCTTTCCCTTTGTGTTAGTCATTTTGACGAATTACTGCAATCAGAAAACATAACAGCAAACAAGTATTTCTTACAAACCATCATTACAGCACATAAAATCTTTGCCAAACCTAAGTCTGTAACATTAAAATTCGTAAGTAACAGAACTAGACTTCAGAAGTCAAATCAGTATTTTGCCTATTAGAATATAATAAACCCAACAGGACCACACCCCCACCCCGCTGTAGATCCCAGTCTAGAATGCCAAGGAATTACTAACTAAAAAATATTTTAACTAGAAGATATTACTAACTAGAAAGTATTATTGGAAACGTAACAAAACTCAGCATTGCATTTTTACATGGTGAATTAAACTCCTTTTACTGCAAAACTAATTTTCTTGGCAGTATTTCTTATACAAATATTAACCATCAAAAATCTCCAACTCACTGGGTAAGAATTTACCTATATGCATTTAGGGTAAAACCTTTTGTTTCCTGAAAGGCTTCAAATGTTTCAGATCATCTAAGAAGACAACTGCTATTGCTTACAATTACTAACGCAAGGCAAAATATACCTAAGTCTCTTGTTGACAAGTTCTACATAAACTGGTCTCCTAATCAACAAACACCCCTTTAATCTTAAAGAAAAGTGATCCACCAAAGTACCCTTTTCATCTAACCTACGAGGCAGAAAGGCACAAGGATGTTTCACCTAACTCACCCGCAGCCAAACAAACCACTGTTCAAACACTCACACCCTTTACTTTTAGAAGCAACTAGGCATCTATTACATGGCAGGTTCCCCGTTTTCATTCTCAGGATGTTAAGTTCATAAAAACCCGTGGTAAGTTTATAAACAAGAAAAGATGCTCTGCAGGTCCAAGTAACTTATGTCAAAAGTAGCAGATCAGTAATGGGAGTCATTTCCGACTCCAGAGCCCATGCTCCTTGCATCAGGCCCAATTTATTTCACTTTACATCAATACCCAGTACACGGTTTCTATTATTCCCAAAACCAAAACCCACTATGGGGTGCGGACTGGCAGGTCGTTGTATCTACAAACTGAACCGAAAGTTAAGACATTGCGATTAAGTGGTTCTGTAATAATCGTTCCTCTCAACTGCTAAATCAATTCTTCGGGAATCTATTCATTCCACACAACATGCCCCCGCATTAACAAAACAATACCCGTTGCAAAAAACGTTCCCTTTGTGAATGCGCTCCAGGGCCCAAAACAACGGGATTATCATTTCACGCACCAAAGCCCCGCGGTGCGGAGTTCTGCCTCCAGGTCAGCACAGGGCGAACTTACTCCGTTCTCCGAGCACGAGGCTTTCCCACACAACCAGAACTCGCCGCAGATGAAAGCCGACTCCTAATTTTGAAACCGTTCCCCTACCCCGAACTCCCAATCCGATAGCACTACGCATGTAGATTTTAAACTAGGAATAAAAATGCCGCGCAGAAGGGGGTCTGAATGGCATCCCACCACGCGGCCCAGCCCCACAGACCCTGTCTGAGAAGGCCCAGGCTAACGAAGCGAATCTGCGAGGACACAGACGAGTAGTATTTTCCCAGACTGACTTAAGTCGCCGCACGCGGGCGATCCCACCTCGTTTTTCTCGAGCGTGGCCTCTGCCTGGCCCCCGGCCCGAGCCCGTAACCGCCCGACGCACACCTTTCGAGTCTAGACAAACACAGCTCCACCACCCAAGCCAGAGGGACCCAGACAATATACCTGGACCCAATGGGCAGCTTCAGTGGACTCACGGTTACAACTCAACAGTGCCGACCGAAGCTCTCCGGGAGAGACCCACACACCCTACCTGGAAGATGGCGGTTCCGGCCGAAAAGGAAAAGGCTGGGTTGCGGCGCGCGCCTTACGAGGGCCTGAGGGCTGCCAGTGGCACTGCCTGAAGGAAAGGCCGGCCGGAAGGGGCTCTTCGTGGATTAGAGCCTCGTAGAGACGACCAGAGAATCCCCTCTGAGACAAAGAAGAGGCTGTCCGGATATTTTCCTTTCTTATGAAAGAGAAGCAGTCGACCAAAATAAGCTTGATACTTGGATCTTCTCAGACAGCCCGGAAAAGGGCTTTCGGGGACGTAAAGCAAGACGCCGACGTCCCGAGCGTGCCGACGTCCGATCTTGCGTCAGAAGATAACGCCGCCAGCAGGCGTGTCAGTGTCTCTGGGCACCACATTGTGGCTAGTCCTAGAACATGAAGTTTTGTTGCTCCTGATTGCTGGTTGTTTATAGGAATGACTACATGGACACAAAAATAAAACCAAGGTGAAGGCAAGAATGTTACCCAATGTGTATGTCTCTAGGAGAAAAAGTTTTTCTCCTAAATGCGTCAGAACCCACTACGCACTGGCTGATAAATGGATACATGTTACAGCCTTTGGAAGCAGTTTGGCAAAATCGGGTGGAACTGAAAATGTCCAAATGCTAAATCCCCGTATTCCAAACAAAGTATGTGTCTTACAGAAACTTTTATATGTAGACAGTGATGTACATAACAGCACTGTGAATAGAAGCAAACATTTGGGAACATCCATCAGTAAGAGAATAAATACTTCGTGGAATACTTATGTATTCGCTAGTAAGTTAAGAATGAACCCAGAAATAGAACGAGGCGAAAGAGGATGATGTAAAATAAATGTATGATAACTTACGTGTATACAATTTTAAAACAATATTTCATATTGCTTAGATACATATATCTAATGAAAGTCAAGGCAATAAAATTCAAATTTAAGAAAAACCGTTTTAAAGCTGGATATTGAATATACAGAAGGCCATTGTTCACAGTTTATTCAGACTTCCTTAACTTTTGTAATATCCTTTTTCTTTTTTTATTGTTTGTTCTATCACAGTTGTCCCAATTTTTTCCCTTGTGCCCCCCTCCACCCAGCCCACCCCTCTAGCCCACAGTCAGTCTCCTCTCTGTTGTCCATGTCCACACGTCGTTCATACGTGTTCTTTGACTAGTCCCTCTCCTACCATTTCCCCTCTCCTCCCCTCCTAAAGCAACCAGTCTGTCCCTTGCTTCCATGTCTCTGTATTTTACTCGTCAGTTTATTTTGTTTATTAGATTCCAATTGTAAGTGAAGTCAAATGGTATTTGTTTTTCACTGACTGGCTTATTTCACTTAGCATGATAATTTGCAGGTCCATCCACGCCGTCCAGAAAGGTAGGAGTCCTTTACTACTTCTGTGTAGTATTCCATTGTGTAAATGTACCACAGTTTTTTAATCCATTCATCTACTGATGGACACCGGCTGTTTCCAACATTTGACTAGTGTAAATAGTGCTGCTATGAATATAGGGGTGCGTAAGTTCTTTTGAATTGGTGTTTCAGGATCCTTAGGGTATATTCCAGCAGTGGAATCACTGGGTTATGAGGCAGGTCCATTTTTAATTTTTTAAAGAAATTCCACACTTTTCCACAGTGGATGCACCAATCTGCATTCCTACCAACATTGTACCAGGGTTCCCTTTTCTCCACAACCTCACCAGCACTGGTTCTGTGTTGGTTCATTAATGATCATCATTCTGACAGGTGTGAGGGGATATTTCATTGTGTTTTTAATTTGCATCTCTCTGATGACTAGTGATGTTGAGCATTTTTTCATATGTCTATGGGCCCTCGGTATGTCCTCTGTTTTTCTATTCCAGAATCCTATCCAGGATACCCCATGACAGGTAGTTATCATGTCTCCTTGGCAGTTTCTCAGACTTTCTGTGTTTTTCATGAACTTGTCAGTGTAGGAAGAGTACTGGTCAGGTATTTTGTAGGATGCTCCAGTAATGGAATTTGCCTGATACTTTTAAAATAACTATTATTTTTTTTAATTTACTTTTTCATTATAGTTGACATACAATATATTAGTTTCACGTGTACAAGATAATGATTAGGTTTATGTGCCTTATGAAATGAGCACCATGATAATTCTGTACCCATCAAATACCGTACATAGTTATTACAATATTATTGATGATATTTCCTGTGTTGTACTGTACATGCTTGTAACTATTTTTGTGACTGCCAATTTGTGCTTCTTAATCCCTTTCACCTTTTTCACTCATCCCTCCAATATCCCTCTCATCTGGTGACCATCAATTTGTTCTTTGTATTTGAGTTTGTTTCTCCTTTGTCTGTCTGTCTGTGTCTGTCTGTCTGTCTATCTATCTATCTATCTATCTATCTATCTATCTATCTATCTATGTCATTTTCTTTTTTCTTTATTTTTATTGCTGACTGGGTTATTTCACTTAGCATAATAATCTCCAGGTCCATGTTTGTTCATTCATTTTGTTTTTTGGATTCCACATAGAAGTAAAATCATGATATTGGCCTTTCTTGGGCTAACTTACTTAAAGTAGCATTATGTCTTCTAGAGCTACCCATGTTGTTGCAAATGGAAATATTTCATTCTTTTTTATAATTGAGTAATATTTTATTGTACACATATGCCACATCTTCTTTATCCACTCATCTGTTGATGGAAACTTAGGTTGCTTCTATATCTTGGCAGTTGTAAATAATGCTGCAATGAACATAGGGGTGCATATATCTTTTTGAATTAGTGTTTTGGATTTCTTTGGATAAATTCCCAGAAAACGTATTGCTGGGTCATATAGTAGTTCTATTTTTAACTTGGGGAGAAACTACATACTGTTCTACATAGTGGCTATCCCAATTTACAACACCACCAGCAGTGCATGAAGTTTCCCTTTTCTCCACATCCTTGCCAACATTTGTTTGTTGATTTATTGATGACGGCTATTCTGACAGGTGTGAAGTGATATCTCATTGTGGTTTTAATTTGTATTAAAGCCTGATAATTAGTGATGTTAATCATCTTTTCATATGTCTGTTGGTCATCTGTATAACCTCTTTGGAGAAATGTCTATTCGGGTCATCTGTGCATTTTTAAATAGGATTGTTTGTTCTATTAATGTTGAGCTGTATGAATTCTTTATATTTTTTGGCTCTTAATTTCCTATCAGATATATCATTTGCAAACATGGCTTCTCACATTCAGTTGGTTGCCTTTTTGTTTTGTTGATGGTTTCCTTTGTGGTGCAAAAGTTTTTTAGTTTGATGTGGTCCCATTTGTTTACTTTGCTTCTGTTGTCTTTGTCCTAATGGACATGGCAAAAAAAAGAAATTGCTAAGGCCAATGTCAAAGAGTTTACTGCCTATGTTTTCTTCCTGGAGATTTATGGTTTCAGGTCTTACATTTAAGTCTCTAACCCATTTTGAATTTATTTCTGGGTAGCTGTAAGAAAGTAGTTTCATTTTTTCCATGTATCTATCCAGTTTTCCCAAAAGCATTTATTGAAGAGACTGTCTTTACCCCACTGTATATTCTTGCCCTCTTCATCATAGATTAATATTCCATATAGGTGTGGGTTTATTTATGGGCTCTTCATTCTTTTCCACCAATCTCTATGTCTGTTTTTATGCCAATACCATGCAGTTGATTACTATAGCCTTGTAGTATAGTTTGATATTAAGTAGTGTGGTATCTCCAATTTTGTTCTTCTAGCTTAATATTTTTGTGGCTCTTCAGGGTCTTTTGTGTTTCAATATACATTTTAGGATTATTTATTTTAGTACTGTGAAAACTGACATTGGTATTTTGATAGGGATTGCATTGAGTCTGTAGATTACTTTGAGTAGTATGGACATTTTAATAATGTTAATTCTTCCTACCCATGGTATATCCTTCCATTTATTTGTGTCTTTTTCAGTTTCTTATAGTTTTCTGAGTACAGGTCTTTTAACTCTTTGGTTAAATTCATTCATAAGTATTTAACACCTTTTCATGCAATTGTAAATGGGACTGTTTTCTTAATTCCCCTTTCTGATAGTTTATTATTATTATATAAAAATGCAGCTAATCTCTAAATATTAATTTTGTATTCTGCTATTTTACTGAATTCATTTATTCTAATAGTTACTTCATAAAATCTTCAGGGTGCTCTTCATATAGTATTATGTCATCTGCAAATAATGACAATTTTACTTTTTTCTTTCCAATGTGGATGCCTTTTATTTCTTTTTCCTGTTTGATTGCTGTGTCTAGGACTTCCAATACTGGGTTGAATAAAAGTGGTAAAAGTGGATATCCTTGTCTTGTACCTGATCTTAAAAATCTTTCAGCTTTTTACCACTAAGTATGATGTTAGCTCTGGATTTATCATATATATAGCCTTTATTATGTTGATGTATGATCCCCTCATCCCTACTTTACTGAGAATTTTTATCATAAATAAAGGTTGGATTTTCTCAAATGCTTTCCTGTATCTATTGATATGGTCATATGATTTTTTCAATCCTTACACAAGGATATGTTTTCTAATTGATTTTAGAGAGAGGGGAAGACGGGAGGGAGAGGGGAAGAGAGAGAGAGAGAAAGAGAGAGAGAGATGAGACAGAAACATTGATTGGCTGCCCCCCCACAACATGCCCCAACCTGGGATCGAACCCACAACCTGGGTATGTGCCCTGACCAGGGAATCAGACCCGCAGACGTTTTGGTATATGGAATTACATTCCAACCAACTGAGCCACCTGGCCAGGGCATGATCATATGGGTTTTATCTCATTTTGTTTAGGTATATCACAATAATTGATTTCTGGATATTGAATCAACCTAGCATTATAGAAATAAATCCCACTTGATCATGGTGTATGATCATTTTAATATATTGTTGAATTTGCTTTGCTAATTTGTTGAGGATTTCTACATCTATGTTCATCAAGGATGT
>PVKM010021059.1:0-22883 GCA_004027735.1 Carollia perspicillata
GAAGTGCATTGAAGGTTTCCAGTAAGATTGTTTACTTTATAAAAGCATTCTTTAACCCCAGTGTGTTAGCTCATGTACAAGAAAACTTGTAAGCAATGGAGTCCCCATAGATAAGGGTGGTTTTTGACTGGGATGATATCTGTTCCTGCAAGTCAATGCTTCCTCTTTTCTGTTGCTGCATTCTCTTTCTCCTTCTGTAGCTGTCTACGGAAACTGTGAAAAAGGATCTTTTATGAATTCAATAGGAAGAAAAAAGCATTCTCATGTCTGGATAATTTGGCTACTTAATGCTGCCTGTCTGCCTGCAGCACCAGCTAAATAATTTCTCTCTCTTTCTATTTGCTTTCATGGTGGCAGCTTTAGAATATTCTGCAAGTTTAAAAATCACCAGTTGTTTCCTTTTCTGCACAACATCCAGCAGTTCAACAACTTATTTTCTACCCTTTATGTACTTCCCTGAGAAAGTTCAGAAGCCTTGCTGTCTTTACAACATTCTAGAGCTGTGAGCTACACCAAGGGCATAGCTGCTATCAGTGTAAATATTGGCCATTTGATATTTGGCTAATTGAGAGTCTGAGTTAGAACAACTCATTCAGTCTGTTGATCATTTCTTATTCAGGTAACTGAGAATGCTCTAATATGGCACTTAAGTTAGAGGGGAGGGAGAAGACTGGTAAACATTTTTTGAAGATTCCGGGTATTTAAGAAGAACACAGAAGATTTGAAAATATAATAAGGTTTGACATTGTGAGGAACATGAAGGGACCAATGACTTACAGGTAAGTGATGTCAAAGTAAAACAGGAGCCAATTAAATTTAAAGGGCCAAGAAAGACTTTATTCAAGATCATGCAATAGGGCAGTGAGACTAAACTCACCGCCCCTAGAACAAAAGGCTGGAGAGATTTCAAAACAGCAGAAGGAATGCTAGTCATCTGCATTTGCTAATGGGCTTTATAAAAAATTGAAGTAAATCTGCCCATGAAATTCTAACAGAAGGTCCTTTTACATTTGGCTGTAGAGGGCTCCACCTTATTTACACATCTACTCTTCCACAGAGATGGGGCAGAGAGATACCAGGAAGGTTTTGTTTCACAGTGATGGGCCCAAATATCCTAGTCAGATTGTCTCTGAATCAAAACACTTAGATAGAAGCTTTTGCAGAGAAATATATATGTCAAAAGTTTAGACAAGGAATCTGGAATCAAAAATTGCAATTTCATTTCTATAGAGAATGTTCTATAAAATTTGAGATCAGAAGCCCGTATTTACACACACCTGTCAGAAG
The DNA here is from genome assembly GCA_004027735.1 of Carollia perspicillata. Classification (NCBI taxonomy): domain Eukaryota; kingdom Metazoa; phylum Chordata; class Mammalia; order Chiroptera; family Phyllostomidae; genus Carollia; species Carollia perspicillata. The sequence goes on from PVKM010021059.1 coordinate 1,288, forward strand.
ATTAGAGACTCTAGGGGAACATTAAGACCTCTGAGTCATAACAAAACTATTATCTGCATAATGGGAGAAATACAACTAAATCTCATTCAGCCAAGACCCAATCTGCATCTCCATTAGTTTCTTCAACTTATAAAGAGGTGCAACTTCCCAGCAATTTGTGAATAGTCACAAAACTCTTGAGAGTCCCTGACCAGAAGTAGGATCAGGTTTCAAGAAGACTGTGCTCTGTAGTACTTTTTTAATAAAGACATTACATTGTTTTCTGCAGTCACCTTTCCTTTAGTCAAAATGAGGTCCAGGGAAGAAAAGTATCCTTGTTCCTTCAACATGGCTGCTATTACTTGATTTCACCTGAGTAGTTACCTCAGCGCACGCGAGCTGACATTAGCCACATAGTTGGCTCTGATGCATATCTGTTTTAAAACAAATTAATTTGACAGTCTTTTTAAAAATTTAACTTATTTATCTTTAGAGGAGAAAGGAAGGAGAGAAATATCAATGTATGGTTGCTTCTTGTGCATACTCCTCTGAGAACTGGCCTGCAACGCAGGAATGTGCCCCGATTGGGAATTGAACCACGATCCTTTGTTTCCCAGGCCTGCGCTCAATCAACTGACCTACACCAGCCAGTGGTAATGCACATCTTTTTATAAGACCCAAGATGGGAGATTTAACAGCCAATTTAGGTTAGGAAGCCTCACCCTCACACTTTACCCTCAGTCTCTCCAGCGTTTGGTGATACTCTTTTCTCCAGGAGTTATCCAAATACCCATGAAGTGAAACTTAGCTTTATAAAGGGTAAGATCACTTCTAATTCTGTGGTCATCAGTTTGAACTAGGATGTTTGAGCCAAAGCTTTAGGTGAATTACCAATGTTTCCAATTAATTTTTCATTACAAGGCTCAGTAACAAACTTATGCCAATAAGTCTCTTTCCATACAAGTACAAATCAAAAGTGGGCCTTAAATATTTGGGTGGAGATATAAAATACTGAGATAAATATGAGTGTGCTACCCACAAGGGTGTTCTCTTGTCCATTCCCATTGCCCCCAACTGTGTCCACTTGCCCTCCACACATTTCCCTGGTGAATGCCCTAAATTCAGTTTTCTGTGAGCTCCTCATGTGTTTCCACCAGCCACTAAACAACCACTTCCTGTCTTGTGCGGAATTTGGCTGCACCTTCACCATGGAGAAGGTGGAATTGGGACACGGCAGAGGTGGGATCTGGTGTGGAATGTGACCTTCAGTCAACAGTAAGGACAATATCAGCACACATTTTTTGTATTTATTTACTTAATGCAAGTCATCTAAGGACAATCTAACTTGACAATAAATCTATTAAAAAGGTGCAAAAATTGTTCAGAGTTTAATAACATAGAAGTGGGTCACTAATATTTCACACACATCTTGAGGGGGCCCAATTTCACCAGAACTGATGGGTGGAAGACTTGACACTGGTCATCCACAGCATCCTCTTTCCTGATGGGGTACATGGTGACTTTTCTGTGGTGCTGGAACAACTTCGTTTTTCTCCTGAGCCACTGATTCCTGTGATTGAACAAACACAGGTTAGGACCACATTTGTGTAGAGGTCACTGCCACAGCAATTTTGTGCTCCATGACTGTGCTGCTGTGGGCCCAAAAGGGTGGGCACTCTCAGGCACTCTCTGGAGAAACAAAAAACCTGACTGATTGTGAGTGGGCTTGAGAACTGGGACCATACTGCTTCCTTTGAGATCTCGGCGCCTCTCAAGCCACAATGAACTCTGTGAAGTTCACCAGAGGATGGTCCTTCCTGTGCAGAAGGTCAACTATCTTTCTTCAAAGGACAACCTGTAAAAGAACTGTGCGCTCTTTCTAAGTACTGCTCACCTCAATGTGAGCCCTCACCTATTCCCTCAGAGGTAGCATAGGGAACCCCTTCCCAGCCCATGTGTCCTACAACCATATCATCAGGGAAGATTATTTGCTCTCATGAGGTTTTATTAATCCTTTCCAAAAACTTTCTTTGGCTTCAAAAAAACATCAAATTCCACACCACATGTAAAATTCCACTTGAAAGCCCTGACTGGTGTAACTCAAGAGATGGAATGCATTCTGCAAACCAAAGGCTTGGCTGTTCCATTCCCAGACAGGGCAGGTGCCAGGCTTATAGGCAAGGTCCCCAACAGAGGGCGCATGAGAGACAACCACACATTGTTGTTTCTCTCCCTTTCTTTCTGCCTCCCTTCTCTTCTCTCTAAAAATAAATAAATAAAATTTATAAAAATAAATAAGTAAGGCAGTTCCATTTGTAGTATTTGGAGCAAATTCCATACTGTTTTCTCCAGTGACTGCACCAGTCTGTCTTTCTATCAGTAATGCACTAGGTTTTCCTTTTCTTCACAAGCTTGCCAGGCCTTGTTTTTCCATTTGGTTTTCAGGGCCATTGTGACTAGAGTGAAGTGAAGTCTTATAGTGGTTTTAATTTGGTTCTTTCGGATGGCTAGTGACACTGAGCCTCCTTTCCCATGTCTCACAACCCTATGTATTTCCTTCTTTGAGAAATATCTCCACTTCTGGGATTATGCCCTAAGAATCCTGAAACACCAATTGAAGAAAACATATGCACCCCAATGTTCACAGCAGCAGAATTTACAACAGCCATGTGTTGAAAGTAATCAAAGTGCTCATCCATAAATGAGTGAATCAAGGATTTTTGGCACATGGGCACAATGGAGTACTATGAAGCAGAAAGAAGGAGCTCCTAGCCTTCATGACAGTATGGGTGGATCTGAAGAGCATTATGCTAAGTGAAATGAGCAAGGTGGTTAGTGCCTAAGTACTTTAGAGGACTGTTTTGTGCATCCAAACCCTGCAGGCTCAATCTTTGTTCACAGCACATACCTAGGTTGCAGACTCAGTCTCCAGTCAGGACGCTTATGAAATGCAATCATCCAATGATCCTTCTTTACATGCCCTTAGTTTTCTTAAAAGTGCCATAATGTTTGTATATATTTCTCTCTCTAAAACATCAAAAACAAAAACATTGTCAATATCATTACAAAAACGCAAATCAAAACTCTCATAGTTGCAGTTGTTGCTTGTGTTACTGGGTGTGGGTAACTCTGCTGTGCAGGTCACAGAGAGAACTGTGCCCTGGGTGGTACCTTTGCTTGCTCCAAAGGCTTCTACAATCAGAGTTGGCCCCTTCAGCTGTCAGCCAACTTGAGTCTTTAAGAGAAAAAGGCAGACTTCTGGCCAAGATGGAGGCATAGGTAGAAACCCTTGCTTCCTCTCACAAGTAAAAGCAGGATAAGAACCAATCTAAAATCAAGAAACAACCAGAAGCGCCAGAAAATCAAACTGAGACCTTCACAGTTTGTCTACAATCTGTGTATCCTGCATTTAATGTCAAAAACTGAACCTGAGACAAAATGCAGAGGGAAATGGAGGTAGCGTCCAGGGCTGTCAGTCCTGTGTGTGAACTAGGAGTCATCCCACCCAACCCCCAGTCATCAGAGATAAATCACTCACCGTGTACCTCAAGCATCCCAAATCCTTTGTCTGTTTTTGAATCTGGAAGGTGAACCACTACAGTGTACTTTCCATTGTCCTTCTTGGTGACGTTTTTCAATAGCAAGGATCCATCATCAGTTATCATCTTATCTCCATTACTCCCAGGACCACTTAAATACAAATCTGGTGTCCTCATAAAAAATGCGATTATATTTTTATGGTGCAAGTCGTCTCCTTTGTACCACACAATGCCTGTAGCCTCGGGAGGCTTATTGTGGACTTTCAGAAGCACCTCATCCCCTTTCATAGCAATAATCCAGTCAACATAGATTACGGCTGTGGTGGGTGGGTTCCAGAAGGTTAGGATTGAAACTAGGAAATAAGAAAAAATGCATCAATATTTGCATCTATGCATGGGGATGGAAAGATGAGGCCCTTATTCTTGAGCAGGTCCCCTTTTCTCTCTGCCTTGGTCTGCAGATGAGTATGTGTCTTCCATGGTCAAGGTCAACAGCATGGCCCCCATTACTTCAGCACCTCTGAAGCTGTTCTTTTTTCTGTTTCAAATAATCCAGGTGTTTGTCTTGGTCAGCTCCTCACTTAAACCAATGCTGGCACTCAGGGGCGGTTTTGAAAGACACGTTTTCTGACCACATTCTCTGAAGATTCTGCGTGTTCACTTTCTGACCTGTCTTGCTCTGTTTTTTTTTTTTTTTTTTATGGCTGTTGTGGATACCTGATCTGACATCTAGACCTTTCCATGACCCTCTGTCCTACATAGAACATGGGCTTTCTGAGAGCAGGGCTTGTCTGATCTAGTACCTCTAGTGACTATGGCAGCTTGAAAATACATGCAGATGAATGAGCGAGTGCTGTACCTCCTGGGTTTATTTTTACCCATTTCTGGGGCTTGCAGTAAAGACAATGTCTAGCAACCCTGGTTAAATTCTTCTGGTGTTTCCTGACACCAGAAAGTATGTCAATAATAATTCATCATTATTATTACCAGTTTCCATAACTAATACTCATGATGAATAACAGGGATACAACAGAAATCTAGGTTTTCCTGCTTCCCACCACTTCCAGATTATGAGATTTTCCTCTTGCTGAACCCCCTTCCCCATCCTACTCTTTCGTTGTGTCCTTTACACTCAGGTCCAGACAGAAGACTTTTCCTCTTTTCTCAGAACACTGGTCCCTCCAGCAGATCCCAGCCAGTCTCTATGTCAGATCCTCGGTCTATGCCAAGGAATTGTCTCCTACTTACCAACCAGCAGGAGCCCTTGCCAGTGGACAAGTCCTCTGTGGGTGGAGACTGAAGGGGACCCCATGGTGTATGTTGTCTGCTAGGTGGCTGCCTCTTTGAGAGAAGCTTGCGGTTCTGCAAGGCTCAAAGGCACCTCTGTCCAGAATGGTGCAGTGTGCTGTGTGTCATACCTGTGGGCTGACCTTTATTCTGGGGCAAGTTTAGGATTCTTGTCATGTGAGCTGGAGGCAGGGAGTATGCACATGATCATCCCACTCCCTATCTAGATTTTGCCATTCTTGGCCCTTCTAACCAGCGCTGGCCTCCTGTAATTTGTTTCCCTGAGTCCTCTCAACATCACACAAACACACATGCCAACACATGCACACATGCACAAATACACACACGAACACCCACTCTCGTGCTGTATTTGGAATAGCACAAGCCTGGAGTTTCTGAGTTTAGGGGTTTCTCCACAGCTTCCTGTCAGGTGCCCCATAATCTTTCTCACAGCATCACCCTCATATTTGATTCTTCCCTTCAGAGCAGTAGTTCTTGAACTAAGTCACAGAAATCTGTCACAAGGAAGTCACTCCTGCTGTGCATCAGATCACCTGTGAAACAGGGTAACATTGCAACACCCAAGTGACACCTTAAAAATGCAGCTTAAGCAGCTGTCCAGCTCATGTAGATGCCCATTCAGAGTGAGAGCCCTTTATGTGAAAGTAGAAGCACTTCACCTGCTATCCTGTGCAGAGGGGAAATCTTTAGATCTTGTTAAACTTCAGATTCTAAGTGGGTGCAGGTTGTCAGAGACTCTATCTGACGATCTCTAAGGTGAGGTTGATCTTAATTATGGCCTGTGCAGATCACTTGCAATAGCAAGGCTGACAGGGACTTAGGTGTCTTCAGAGGGTGACATGCTAATAGATTGGCCTCTGCTGTGTCTATAGCTAGGTCAGTCATCACCAGACATTATCAAAAAGGGGATTATTTTTTTGTGACACAGAAGCCCAGCTGGGCACCAGCTCTTTCCCATGTTCTCAAAATGTCTCTAGTTTAATCTTTTCCCCACATGAAGGTAACAAAAATAACTCTGGAGATGAGAAGTAGTCAAACTTGGCGATTATTGAAGAGGGGGCCCTTGTTCTTTCTCAGGTTGTCACCAGACTGGCTTTGGCTTCCAGAGATAAAAACTGAAATCCAGTACTCTCAGTAGGACATGCAGTCTTTGGTTTGAACTGGGAGTTGTCCTGTGTGTCCCAAGATAAGGGGCTGTGGTGAAAGGTCAGGTACCTGTGGACTGCCTGGTTCTTAAGAAACACTTTCAGGTATGCCATTCCTCTCCAAGTCTGTAGGACCTGTACTTACACTGCTGACTGTTGGGACAACCTGTGAGTTATTCCAGGGCAGATTCCTTGTCCTCACCAGACTTGGACATGGATGATGCCATGCATGGAGTAGAGACCAACACAGAAACCCCTGAGAGAGAAATTTCTAGGCTATGTCAAGGTCAAAACAAGTCAGGCTATGTCAAGGTCAAAATAGGTTCAGGCTTATACAATAATGTAATGAGTGTGTCTGAGCCAAACTGACCTCATATACCTTGGAGAAAGGACTCAAATCTTTTGAAGAAAGGTCGTTTTTCAGCTTATTTTTACATTATCATCAAAGTAGAAGATTATGAAATGTTCACAACAATTTTACAAAATTTCACAACAATCACAACAATTATGAGAAAAATCGCATTGAAAGTTCTAGTCCCTGTGATATAAAAGAAAACATAGTAGAAAATTAGGATGCATGCCAAGTGCCAATAGACTGCATATGACATTTCTGAGTCTACCAGCAGGCTGAGTGACTCTGTTCACGTCGTTCAACCTCAAGAATCCTCAGATATGGTATGTGACATCAGAAAAAGTTGTCTGGTCTTGTTTGATGAAAATTAGAAAAGAGCAGCTAAGCTTTTGGAATGTTGTAAGTGATGAGGGTGATAAGAGTGCTTTTGTCATGATGAGGCAACACTTGGCAGGCTTCTGCATAGTGGCATAGTTAGGGCAGGTCACCAGAAAGACCATTGCTGGATCAGAAGCTTGGAATTTTCAGCTTAACAACATAAGAAACATCTAAACCTGTAGAGAATGTTTCTGAGTCTCTTTGAGGCAATCTCGAAGGCAATTTCCAGGAAGCAAAATCCCAATGAATTTAGGAAAATTTTTCAGATAATGGCAGTGTTGCACCTTATTTTATACAATACAATCGAAGTAAAACCCAAGGGGTTATATAGAATCCACTGGCAATAGATTAGGGAGGTAGGGGAAAGCAAAATGCAGAAATCTCTGAGATTGGGGAAACATAACACCAATAGAATCCTCTTTTGTTTATTTAGGACTGTTGGCTCAGGACAGTTAGCACTTAATAATGACCACAATAACAATAACAATGAAAGGTTTTCATTGTCTGATTTGAAGTGAGGGGTCTGCAAAAACATAAATTGTGATGACATTTTAAAGTTATGTCAAGATAGATGGAAAAAGACAATAAACAGGCTCAGTTAAGGTAAAGATTGGCTGTTATCTAAACAGCTGCTGTTTCACAGGCCATTTTTAAGACAAACATTCTGGATCATTTCTAACCTAGAAGCTATCATGGACTGTTTAGCCATCTGTCTCATTTCTCTGTGTTCATCTTCTGTATCATTTACTTATAGCTTGAGGGAACACTACACACTTCTTCAGTATTAACATTCTCACCACGAGATGGGTTCGACTTTACTTTGGCCCACCATCAATTAATTATTTATTATTAACCTGACTTTCACTAGTTCTACATTTGAAGCTCTAAACTTAAGATTAATTTGGGGGCCAGGCTATGAGAACACAATACTGAAAAATATAATTACGATCTAAAACTTCCACAGGTGAGGACAGTTACAGTTTCAATAGTACATTTCCTATGCTTCAGCAGCAGGTACGGAGGGCTGTGTTTTATAGCCACTTCAGCTTCCATTGAAATTAGTATAGTTAGGAGTCCTTGTTGAGTTAGGGTGGGAAGATATTCACATAATTACATTGTGGTGTTTATACATGAAATCTGTTTCTCCATATCTTTATACCAGTAACCATTCACCACTTTCCTTGATCTTCTCAGTTTGTCTCTTTTTACTTACTCACAAATTAACAACTTATTAAGAGAAACTAGTTACCTTTAACCTCTTTAAGAAAAGAAACATCCCTTTTTTTTCTTTTGCAATAGTATTTCTTCTGGATTTCAAAATGTCACCAGAAATGGCACAAGGCCCAGGGTAGGACGGCCTAAAGCCAGCTGGTAGGGTGTGAGTTCCTGGGTTAGTGCAGGAAGAATTTCACGACACAAGCCCAGGTGATTCTGAGAGTATGTTTATTAAGCTGGAGACAGTGACACTAGGATGGGACTAAGGTAAAACCAGTAGAAGAGAGACTAGATGGGGCCACTTTGGCTCTCCTCAAACATTATGGGAAAGGTGGGAGTTTAGAAGGGGCTGCGTTCAGCGTATTACAGAATCACAGGAAAGGAGTTTTGGGAACCAGTTCAGGAGGTTTCCCCAGGATGAGCTGCTGTTGCCCATTGCTCTCCCATTGAAAGTCTCATGAGGATCCACTAAAGTTTAGAAGAAAAAAATTACTTGAAAAAAAGATTTGAGTAAACACAGCTCAAGAAGAACACACGCTGGTTTCTTTGTGTCAAGAGGTTCTATCTACTTTGAAAAAGTGAAGATTTTAGGTGAGGTCTCTAGGAAGAGCTCAGTAAGATATTCATCAGTTTTTTCATGTGTCCCATTTTCTTGGTTGTGGTTTCCTCTAATTGGTTGCTTCCAGGATAGAAGTTTGAAATTGTATGATCAGCAACTTTCCAGATGAGGAAAGACCACCCTGATGAAAGGTCCAGCATGTATTTGTACATTGTTGAGTGCTTGAGGCTTTTCACTCTGGTGAGATTTTGTATTTGGCTAACAATTGCTTACCTAGTTCAGTTATATTTCTCAATTTCCTCATTTCATTTGCAAGGAATATTGCTAACTTCTTACTAACCTGCCTGAAAAAAAGAAACCATCAAAAAAGTATTTTGATAATTAAAAAGTTATTGTATGCATATTTGCAAATAACAAACACTGGAGCTATATACAGAAGTTTTGAGAAAAACTGGAAGAACAGGTATAATTATTATTATGACTAATACTAGCAGACAGGTAGAGACAATCTAACTAACAAGTTCAACATGCATTTGTGCTGTAGAGTCCTTGGCAGTGTCCAGGGAGAGCCATCTCTCACCGATGGAGGCAACTTTCCATCAATGAAGAGCGCTGGATTGCAGTGAGTGGAGGTGAGTGTCAGAGTCAGGGGCAGATGGCCATTCATGCTGCGTCACCTGATGAGGCTTTTCCTAATGTCCTGGAGAGAGTCTTTAATTGATGTCTCTTCTAACAGACAGAGTAATTCTTGATTTGAAGTCATCATTGCCTAGAAGTGCACTTTTGAAATTAATGTCAGTGTCTTCTCTGTCAATAAAGATGATTACTATATTTTTGCTAATAATGCAGAATGTCTCTTTTACTAAGATTGATTTATATCTTCTATGTCCCTTTGCTTAGATGCAGAGGGTGAACAGTGACTGTTTAATGAGGAGAAAAGCTATGTCTTTACCCAAAGGAGTAGTTTACAGGTTAAGCAGTGTTTGGCAGAGTGGGATTAAAGCTTCCAAAATGTATTAGTTGAGTTTGAACTGTACTGGGGAGATAAGCACAATGAAAGTTACATAAAATGAGTCAAATAGTTGAAAGGCATTGCTTTGCTTGCCCAGTGAAATGAGTCCCTCAGTCATGGTAACTCAGAGGGAATTCCACAATGGGTGTTGATTTTTTATAATTATAATGAACCTTTTGTAAATGAGTTGCTCTCCTGCAAGAAAAAGCCTTAGCACAGTGTGAAAAATATAGAAATTGAAACTAATCCATGTTTGTATTTTGATGTGGTGGCATTTAAATAAAATTACCATAATATAGGAAGATCTGAAGAAAGTGTGAGATGTCTTTGGAATCCTTTGAATGATTTTCCAAGATTATATTCGGACAGAAAAAACATGGGTCTCACACTTTGCCAGATACACTAAGAGATTTTCATGAGTATTGTTTATTACAGAATCACAATTATGAAAACCCAAATGTGTAACTTCATGTACATGTTAGGGATAAGGAACTGAATCCCAATAGGTATTATTGGTTTTTTGTTGAGAACATATCTGATTTTCAGGTTCAAATGTCGCCCCTCCTTTTTTTGCCTAACTTGCTTTTATTTCACTTTTTATCAAGCTGTCCATTGGAAGTGTATGAAGGAGTTTTCTACTGATTTAATAGGAAGCAACACAAATTCTCAGGTGAAAATAATTTTGATTGTCTTTTTTTTTGCACATTACAGTGGGAGAGCTATCATATTATAAACAATAAAACATTTAAAAAGTAAAAAATATCAGTTGTTTAAGGGAAAAGGGTCAGTAAGGAACATGTATAAAGAACCCATGGACAAAGCCAAAGGGGGAAAGATGTGGGTGGGCGGTGTGGGTGGATAGGGTGGGGGAAGTGGTGGCTGGAAAACAGAGACAAGTGTATTTGAAAAACAATAAAAAAGTACTCCCTGACTAGCTACAACATCAGCTAAAGAATTTCCTTTTGCTTTCATGGTGGCAGCTTGAGAATCTCCTGAAATACTGGCAAGTGACAGTTGTTTTAGTGCCTGTATAGCATCTAATAATACTGAAACCTTTTTTGTGTTCTTCATGTACTGCTCTGACAGAGTTCAGAAGCCTGGCTTCTCCATCACTTTCTTCCTTTTATGAGTTTATTTGAGCCAAAATGTCAACAATTGCCAAGAAGCAGAATCTCAAAGAATGAGGAAAATAATGAAGAAAATGGCAGGCTTGCACCTTATTTTATACAGTATAACCCAAGGAGGAGGCATAAGAAGTAACTGAAATCCTTTGGTGACAGATCAGGGAGGCAGAAGAAATCAAAGCGGGGTGACCTTTTGGACTGAGGGAAAAGCAAAATGAGTAGCTGAAGACATCTTTATGTTGTTGAGTACAGAATGCTCAGCACGCAACCACTATCACAGTTACAGTAACATTGTAAACGGTTTTGTGGTTTTCTCTCTGCTGCAGCAAGAGATCAGAAGGAAATTACCCTGACATTCCGAAATTATGTCATCTCTGATGCAGAAAGAAAAGAATCTCCATTGAGGTAAAGATCGACCTTTGTCAGGGAAGATAAGGGCCTAAACGTGATTGCATGGCATGTCTCAACTTTAGTTAGGTAAACTTTCAACATTTCTCCACAGTCACTTTAGGTTTCTGAGTTTAGAAGGCCCACCCTGCAGGCCCCCTCTGAGCTTGTCTGGTTGTGTATGTGGCCCCTTTCCGCTTCACACAGCCCAACCCTTCCACCTCCTGAAAGAGGAGAGGAGCTAGAGGTAATTGTCAATGGCCAATTATTTGATCAGTTGACCACATGAGCAAACATCCATAAAAAACTCTAAGCATAGGATTCAGATGGATCTCATGTGGGTGAAAACAAGGAGGTGCTGAAAAAGTGGGTACTTATGGAAGAATAAAGAAGCTCCCTAACTGCCCCTAGTGCCTTGCCCTGAGACTTTGTTCCATCTAGCTGTTTCTGAGTTATATTCTTATAAGAAACCTGTAATAGTAAGTACAGCTTTTTACTGACCTCTGTATGTTTTTCTAGATAATTACAAAACCCGAGGGGGGTTAAGGTGACCCTCAACCTTGTAGTCAAGCGGGCCCTAATGTGAGCAGCCTGGGCGGACCATTAGTGAGAGTCACTTGCAGTGGAACAGTTTTGTGTTACTCGGCCTTGAACCTGCTTTCAAAAGTTAAAAATTTCAGGCCAAGCAACAGGGAAGGTCCTAATAAAAGATTCATGGGCTTTTTCAGGTGTGTTCTTTCAGGGTTGTGGTCTCTATTAATTGGATAGTATCAGGGCAGAAGGTCCAAATTACACGACCAGCTACATGTCAGGGGTGGAAAGGCCACCCTGAAACCAAGGTCCAATGCATGTGTGTGAGGCCCATCGCATAGACCTCAGGCTTTTCACCCTGGTGGTCTTTGTATTTGGCTCTAAATTGCTCACCCAGTTTGGCCAGCCATCTGTCTCAATTTCCCCATGTACTTGCAAGGAAATATTACTAGCTTCTTACTAACCTACCTCAAAAGTAAAACCATAAAATAAACATTTTTGATAACACAATATTTATCATATGTACCTTTAGAAATTTTAGCAGTTTTGCTATATACACATTGTTTGAGAAAAGTTCCAAACTTTTCTCTAGTATCATTATTATCATGACTAATATTTTCAGACAGGTAAAGACTATCAAACTTACAATGTTAATCACTTTGTAGATAGGAAGCTTTTTTCAATGTCTTAGGATAGCTGTCTATCTCTGATACCAGCAACTTCTCATCCTCAAAATATGTTTGATTGTGATAAATAGAGGAAAGTATCAGAGACAAGGGCAGGTGTACTTTAGCTTTCAGGCCCTCATTAAGGTTCTTTTCTACAATGTTGGAGAGTGTCTTTAGTTGATGTCTCTTCCATTAGACAAAATGTGTCATTGACTTCGAGGTCATCATCATTGCCTAGGAGTGCACTTGTGAAATGAAAATCACTAAGTAAACACTCCTTATAAGCCGATTAATGAGATTTTTGGAATAATGTAGAATACTAATTTTAGTAAGGTTGATCTATATGTCCCTCTGTTTAGATGCATATAGTGAACAGTGATTGTTTAATGAGGAGAAAAGTTATGTGTTTACCAAAAGTTGTAAATTTTAGGTTAAAAATTTTAACAGGGGTTAAAAGCTACTGAAAATTTAAGTAGTTGAGTTTAAATTGCACATTTTCTATGTTCACCAATCCTGGAACTTAAGGTGATAGGCACAATGAGAATCTATAAAACAGGCCAATTATAGAAAGGCATTAACATTATTTGCTCAGTGAGACGAGTCTCTCAGTCACTGTAACTCAGGGGGAATTTTCCAACTGGTGTTAATTTCTCCCAATAATAATTTACCTTTGTTAAGGCTGTTGCTCTCCTGCAAAAAAAATGCCTCAAACCCGGTACAAAAATATGCAATTTTAAATGAACACATATTTGTGTTCTTGAGAGTGTCATTCAATGAAATGCAGTGACCATATGTCACATGGGTCTGAGGAAAGAGGGTAATGTATTTTAATGGATTAAATGCTCCAATCAAAAGACATAGAGTAGCTGAATGGATAAGAAATAATAACCACACATATGCTACCTACAGGAGACCCACCTCTAACAAAACACCTACACAGACCGAAAATGAAGGTTTGGAAAAAATATTCCAAGCAAATGAACAGGAAAAAAAAAAAAGCCAGAGTAGCAATACTTATATCAGACAAAATGGACTGCAAAATAAGGGCCATCAAAAGAGACCCAGAAGGACATTTCATAATACTCAATGGAAAAACCCATCAAGAAGACATAAAAATTATAAACATATATGCACCCAACATAGGAGCACCCAAATACATATGGGAAATCTTGGAGGAGTTCAAGGAAGATACTGACAGCAACACAATTATGCAGGGGATTTCAATACCTCAATGTCAAAAATGATTAAGTCTTCTAAACAAAATATCAACAAAGATATTGAGGCATTGAACAATGTTCTAGATCAAATGGACTTAACTGATAAATATATAGCACCATTCATCACAAAGAAACAAAATAAACATTGTTTTCAAATACACATGGAACATATTCAAAGATTGACCACATGATAGAACACAAAACAAGCCTAAGGAAATTCAAGAAAACTGAAATCATATCAAGCATTTTCTCTGACCACAAGAGACTGAAACTAAAAACCAACCTCAAGTAAAAAATCTCAAAAACATTCAAATTCTTGGAGATATTTAAAAGTATTTTTATCGATTATGCTATTACAGTTTTCCTGATTTTCTCCCCATTTGTCCCCCCTTCAGCCTGCCTCCCTAACACTCCAGCATTCTCCCCTCCCTTAGTTCATGTCCATGGGTTGCACTTATAAGTTCCTGGAGTCCTCTGTTTCCTATACCATTTTTATCTTTCTCCATCTGTTTTATGCCAACTAATTATGCTTCTTCTTCCCTATACCTTTCCCCCTTATTCCTCCCTTCCACCTCCCACTGAACTTCCTCTGTGTGATGTCCATTTTACTGACTCTGTTCCTGTTCTGGTTGTTCGCTTCATTTTTGTTTTGTTGTTTTTCTTTTTTTTTCCCGTAGGTTCATTTATGGATAGTTGTGAATTTATTGTTTATATTTTTGATCTTCATTTTTTTAGATAAGTCTCTTTAATGTTTCATATAATAAGGGCTTGGTGATGATGAACTCCTTTAATTTGACCTTATCTGGGAAGCATTTTATCTGCCCTTGCATTCTAAATGAAAGCTTTGCTGGACAGAGTCACCTTGGATGTAGGTCCTTGCCTCTCATTACTTTGAATACTTCTTTCCCATCCCTTCTTTCCTGTAAGGTTTCTTTTGAGAAATCAAGTGATAGCCTTATGGGAAGTCCTTTGTAGGTAACTGTCCCTTTTTCTCTTACTTCTTTTAGGGTTTTCTCTTTGTGTTTAATATTGGGTGACTTAATGATGTCATGCCTTAGTGTGTTCCTCTTTGGGTCCAACTTCTTTGGGACTCTGTAAGCTTCTTGGACTTCCTGGAAGTCTATTTCCTTTGCCTGCTTGGGGAAGTTTTCCTTCATTATTTTTTCAAAGAAGTTTTCAATTTCTTACTGTTGTTCTGCTCATTTGGGCACCCCTATAATTCAGATATTGGAATATTTCAGGTTGTCCCAAAGAGCCCTCAGCCTCCCGCACTTTTTTAGATTCTTGTTTCTTTGTTCTGATTCAGTAGGATATTTATTTTTTCCTTTTGTTCCAATTGTTGTTTTGAATCTAGGTTTCCTTCTTGTCACTGTTGGTTTCCCTGAATATTTTGCTTTATTTCATTTGGAATAGCTTTCACCTGTTCTTTCATTGTGTGACCAAGCTTAATCAGTTCTGTGAGCATTTTGATTACTAGGGCTTTAAATTTTCCATCAGATAGGTTCGCAATCTTCTCATCACTAGGTTCTGAGGTTTTGCAGTGTTCTTTCACTTGGGCCATATTTCTATGTCTTGGCACACCTGATAAGTTGTAAGGGGTGGTGCCTTATGTGTTCACCCAGGCAAGGCAACCCTCTTTGTTACACTGCCAGTCTAGTTGTTCTGGTTGATTCTTTCTTTAATTCCTTCATTGTTGGAGTTCCATGCAGTTTGATTTTCTGGTGTTTCTGGTTGTTTATTGATTTTAGATTGGTTGTTATCATCGTTTTGGTTGTGTGAGGAAGTGAAGCATTTCTACCTATGTTTCCATCTTCACCGAAACTTCCAAATTTTTGGAGATTGAGTAGCATTCTATTAAACAGTGCATAGGTTAAAAATAAGATCAAGGAGGAAATCAGAAAGTTTCTGGAAACACATGAAAATGAACATACAACAGTCCAAAACTTATGGGACACAGCAAAGGCCATCCTGAGGGAGAAGTTCATAGCAATACTGGCCTATCTAAAAAAGATAGAAAGATTTTAAATAAACAATCCGACACTAAGCCTACAAGAACTCAAGGAACAACAACAAAGACAGCGCACCCAGAGCAAGTAGAAGGAAGAAAATAACCAAAATCACAGCAGAATTAAATTATATAGAGACAAAAAGCACAATTATTAGTATCAATGAATCAAGAAGCTGTTTTTTTTTTTTTTTTGAAAGATAAATAAAATTGACAAGCCTTTAAGCAGACATAACAAGAAAAAAAAGAGAGTGGACCCAAATAAACACAATCAGAAATGAAAGAAGAGAGATTAAAACTGAGAGCACAGAAATGCAAAGGATTATAAGAAATTACTATGATGAACTATATGCCAAGGCATTTGAACACCTAGGTGAAATTGATAAATTTCTAGAAAAATAAAATCTTCCAAAACTGAATCAAGAAGAAGCAGAAAGCCTGAACAGACAGAAATTGAAGCAGTAACCAAAATCTCAGAGAACCAAAAGGCCCTGGGCCACATAAACAAAATGGAAAGACATAAATCACATGATCATATCAATCGATGCCAAAAACATTTGATGTAGCAGAGCATCCATTTATGATAAAAAACTCAGAATTGGGAGTAGAGAGAGCATACCTAACATTAATAAAGTTCATATAAGAAAACTCTACAGCCAATGTCATACTCAAAGGGCAAAAACTAAAAGATTTTCCCATTAAGATCAGGAACAAGACAGGGATGTCCAGTTTCACTACTTCTATTGTACACAGTATTGGAATTCCTAGCCACAGCAAGCAGGCAAGTAAACGAAATAGAAAGCATCCAAATTGGAAAGGAAGTAGTAAATCTGGCTTGTTTGCAGATGGCATGATAGTGTGTATAGAAATCCCAATAGACTCCAGCAATAATCTACTCGATGTAATATGTGAATTTGTCAAAGCAGTGGCATACAAAGTCAATATTCTGAAATTGAAGGCATTTTTGTACTTGAACCATGAAATATCAGAAACGGAAACCAGGAAAAAATTTGATTTGCTACAGTAACAAGAAAATTCAAGTATCTAGGAATAAACCTAACCAAGAAGGTAAAAGACTTCTACCCAGACAACTCTGAAGAAAGAACTTAAGAAAGACACAAATAAATGGAAGCGTATAACATGGTCAAGAATTGGAATAATTGACTTTATCAAAATGTCCATCCTACCCAAAGAAATTTATAGATTCAATGCAATTTGTATTTAAATACGAATTACATATTTATCAAATATAGAAGAGTTATTTCAAAAATGTATATGGAACCATAAATGACAACAAAGAGGTGTAAGAATCTTGAGTATGAAGAACAAAGTAGGAGAAATCAAAATGCCTGACATCAAACTATATTACAAGGCCACTGTAATCAAAACAGTCTTGTACTGGCATAAGAACAGATAAACAGAGCAGGGGAACTAAATAGAGTCCAGAAATAAATCCATGTCTCTACGGTCAATTAATATTTGACAAAGGGGGTGGAAGTATAAAATAGTGTAAAAATATCCTTTTCAACAAATGGTGTTGAGAGATCTGGGAGGGTACAAACAAACAAAAAAAAAACTGGATCCCCAGCTTATGTTGGGAACTTCCCTGCCTAGTTTCAGAAGCTGCAATCTCCTGTGGCTAAGGCAGAGAAAAGGACCTTGGGACCCTAAGCCAGTTAGGAAATAAAGCTTATCTTCCTTGTAGGGACACCATGTTGCCCCCTTTCTCTCCACCTTGCTTTGCCCCAGGCAGATGACTGATTAGTCAATGACAGGCATGATTCCTCAAAAGAGGGCCAACTTAAAACAGGTATAGTCTCAAAAGTGCCCTTAAGGAAGGACTTTGGGGCTATAGGAAAAGGGGGTATTGGACCCTTGCCCCTGAGCTTTGACATAGTTTGACCTTCATTCTGTCTGCAAGAAGTCTCTTAATCTCTTGACTGCCTTACTTCCCCTGCCTGAGTTAAGTGAAACAATGCTGGAGGTGAGTGCAGCCCTCTGTTGGAAAGGGCGAGTTCCCTTAGGGCAATGAGGATTATGAAAGAATGCATAAAATCTTATGAAATCTTCTTTGCTAATACCCTCAGTTTAAACGATAGGGGTCCAAGCAGGAAGTGAGTTTGTTCGTCAAGTTTTATGGCCCTTTAACTATCTGACCCTGGCTCAAAATAAGCCCTCAGATTTCCTTGACTGTTACCTACTGTTTAGTCATTTCTGCCTGACAATGATTGATGAGCTTTACATATGCACCCTGTGTTCCGGTGGAAATCAAACTCAATAAAAGCTTGTCAAGGCAAGGGTCCAGGCCCTCTCCTCTTGAGAGGATGGCTAAGGCACTCCTAGGCTTGTTCCTCTCTTGAGAGAGAAGGCTCACCATTCCTTTTCTTCCACAGGACTTGGTAGTCTGTGTGAATTTGTCTCACCTCATTCACAACACCGTGGACTGCAGGAGCCAGGAAGCGAGTCCAGCTTACACTATACAAAAAAATAAACTCAAGCTAGATAATAGACGTAAAGATAATTTGCTATACCATAACAGTCATAGAGAAGAACATGGGTAAAATAATTTGAGATATCCTATTTTCACCGATATGGCCCCTAGAGCAAGAGACATAAAGAAAAAAAACAAACAAACAAACAAATGGGAGTTCATCAAAATAAAAAGCTTCTGCACGGGTAAAGAAAACAACCAAAAAATGAATATGGAAATAACCATTTGGGAAAATATATTTGCAAATGATACCTTGGACAAGAGATTAGTCTCAAAAATATATAAAGAACTCACATGACTCTACTCCAGGAAGAGAAACAATCCAATGTAAAAATGGGCAAAGGACATGAACACATACTTCTCCAAGCAGGACATACAGAGAGCCTAGAGACCTGTGAAAAAAAAGGCTCAGCATCAGTATCCATCAAAGAGATGGAAATTAAAATCACAGTGAGCTACCACTTCAACCAGTCAGAATGACCGTCATAAACAAGTCAACAAACAATCAGGGCTGGCAACGTTGTGGAGAAAAGGGAACCCTAATACATTCTTGGTGGGAATGCGCATTAGTGCAGCCACTGTGGAAAGTAGTATGGAGGTACATCAAAAAATTAAAAATGAATCTGCCACTTTACTCAGCAATCCCACTTCTGGGAATATATCTGAAGAAACCCAAAAACTAATTTGAAAGAACCTAAGAGCCCCTATGTTCATTGCAGGGTTATTCACAATAACAAAGATGCAAAAGCAGCCCACATATCCACCAATAGATGAGTGTATGAAACAACTATGGGGAATGACACAAAGGAATTCTACTCAGCCATAAAAAAAATTACCAAAAAAAAATTCAAAATTTCCAAAATTTTTGTGAAAGATTGGAGGGACCTGGAGAACATTATCTAAGTGAAATAAGCCATTCAAAGAAAGACAAATACTTTATGATATTACTCATATGTGAAATCTAATGAACATGCTGTACTAACAAAAAAATAACAAACTCATAGAGGTAGAACAGATGACAGTGAGTGTAGTAGGGGTTAGAGGGTGGAGTGTATGAGCAAAAAAGAAAAAGAACTCATGGACATGGACAACAGTGTGGTGATTGCTGCATGGAGGTATAAGAGGAATAAATTGTAATGGAAAAATATAATAAAGATTAAATTTTTTTATAAAAGAAAATCACCCCAAGTATCCCTTATTTTACTCTTACATACTATCACACATTTTGTTGTCACTGTTGTTTGGATTATTGTGTGACTACCCCAGTGGCATGTCAGGTTGTAACACTGTGTAGCCAAGAGTGGGGCCCCTGTAGGGATTTGGAATGAGGTTCAGAACTCAAGGTATCCAGGAGATATTAGAAAGTTATATAGGATGTCCTTACCTCTACCCCGACCAGGTGTGAGTTTGGAAAGGGACACATGGAGCAGGAACAAGCAGAGCTGTTTTGTACAGCAACAGCATTGCAGCTAACCTCTGGCATGGTCATTTAACATATCTATAACCTTTAATTGGCTGCATAGATATGTTAAATAACTATGGTTGTGACTTGAGCAAAGGGGATGGAAGTGATTTCTACCCAAGATGTAACTGAGGGGCAGCTCCCCCTGGTTACAGCGACTGTGTCAGAGCTTGGAGCAGATTGGCTCCATGGCATAGGGCCACACCTGCCCAGACTCACTACGGTAGTCCATTAAACTTTGAATAATACAGGAACACTGGCAGGTGTAACTGATAGTAGTAGTAGGAAATAGCATTACAGAGGAATATTAGCGTGGGGATTTAGTCCCAGATACTGAAGCCATGCAAAGAAAGAACTATGAGGTTTTGGTGAGAGTTAGGACCATGTGGCATTGGGGTGCTCCCTTTGGCCGTACGGCTTAGGAAGCAGAAGAGACTTTGCCTGGAAGAAAAGATGTGAAAGGATGCTTTCTGCTGGGCCATGAGAAGGTGCTGCGTGGTTTTGAACTGGAGATCCTGTCGGTGACACAGCTGATGGTTCTGGGACCCTGAATTATGAACTTCTACTTCTTTTCCTGAGATACGATACCCCAGCTTAGGACACAGGGAGAATAAAGGACTGTGTGCTTCTGTGGGTATCCTAAAGGACTTTAATAATTTAATGAAGACATTAAGTCACTACTTTAATTCTGTATAGGTTTAAATAAACTTTTCCTTTATTTATGGGCACGATGGGCTGAAAATAGAGATAACTGTACTTGAACAATAATAAAAACTAAAAATAAATACATAAAACTTAAGGATTGAAACTCTGAGTAAGATGCCATGATTAGCTAATTACAAGAAGGTTATGTTAAGTAAAACATGAATCAAACAAGATTAAAAATAAAACTAAGACTATATTATAGGCCATGCAATAGGGCAGTGATGCAGAATTCAATACCCCTCATTCAAAGGCTGGAGAGATTTCAGAACAGAAGGAACGGTGGGCTAATTCCTGTGAATTAGAAACTGACACAAAAGCAAAGCAAATCTTTCATAAAATTCTGGCAGGAGATCCTTTAAATTTTGGCTCCAAAGTTCCTTATCCAAGGTAGCTTTCTATTCTTCCTCAGAGACTGGGCCACAGGAACACCAGGAAGTTAAAATTCAAAGTAAAGGGTCAGATATTGAGACCAAAATTCTTTGGTTCTTTTTTTTTAATTATTATTTTTTAATTTTAATTGTTTTTCAGTACAGTTTTCTGTCTTTCACTCCCATCCCAGACCACCCCCAAGTGCTCCCCACCTCCCTCCCCTTTTTACCCACCTTAGTTTTTGTCCATGTGTCCTTTATACTTGTTCCTATAATCCCCTCCCTTTTTCCCTGACATTCCCTCCCCTCTCCCCTCTGGATACTGCCATCCCCTTTTCTATTTTAATGTCTTTGACTATATTTTGATTGCTTGATTGTTTAGTTGCTTAGGTTCCTGTTAAAGGCGAGATCATGTGGTATTTGTCCTTTACTGCCTGGCTTATTTCACTTAGCATAATGCTTTCCAGTTCCATCCATGCTGTTGTATAGGGTAGGAGCTCCTTTTTTCTTTCTGCTACATAGAATTCCATTGTATATATGTACCATAGTTTTTTGATCCATTCATTTACTGATGGGCACCTAGGTTGTTTCCAACACTTGGCTATTGTAAATTGTGCTGCTATGAACATTGGGGTGCATAGGTTCTTTTGGAATGGTGTTTCAGGGTTCTTGGGATATGATCCCAGCAGTGTAATTGCTGGGTCAAAAGGCAGTTCCATTTTTAGTTTTCTGAGAAAATTCCATACTGTTTTCCATAGTGGTTGTACCAGTCTGCAATCCCACCAACAGTGAACTAGGGTCCCCTTTTCTTCACAACATCTCCAACACTTGTTGTTTGTTGCTTCGTTTATGATGGCCATTCTTACCGGTGTCAAGTGGTATCTCGTGGTTTTAATTTGCATTTCTCTAATGGCTAGCGATATTGAACATCTTTTCATGTGTCTCTGAATCCTCTGTATGTCCTCCTTGGAGAAATGCCTGTCCAAGTCCTTTGCCCATTTTTTAATTGGGTTGCTTGTCTTCTTGGAGTGGAGTTGTGTAAGTTCTTTGTATATTTTGGAGATTAAACCCTTGTCTGAGGTATCATTGGCAAATATGTTTTCCCATATTGTTGTTTCTCTTTTTATTTTAATGCTGTTTTCTTTAGCTGT
>PVKM010021060.1:0-22867 GCA_004027735.1 Carollia perspicillata
TGTTTTGATAGAGTTTGTCATTGGTAAACATTCCATCCATTAACCTCATGAGACCTTGGCTCAGTGCTTTTTAGTATCTCTCGAGATTCATCTAAGCTTACAATGAGTGTCCATTGAACCTTCAACAAGATAGCGATTACTTTTTTTTTAATCCTCACCTGAGGATATATTTACTGATTTTGGGGGGGAGAGAAAGAGAAGGAAACAGATGTGAGACACGTTGGTTGCCTCCTGTATGCACCTCAACTGGGGGGCTGAACCTGCAACCTAGGTGTGTGCCCTGACTGGCAATGGAACTCACAGACTTTTGGTGTATAGCGTGATGCTGCCACTAACTCAGTCAGGGTGAAAGCAGAATCTTTTAACGCGGGGCAAGAAGTCAAGTTCCTAGTGCTGATAAAGCAGTTTCCTGTGTGATGCGCTGGGAGTGATCCCTGTTGATAACCATGTTTTAACCGTCCTGTGATATGCACGTTACTGCAACAACACATCTGCATGAGAGACCGTTGCTGTTAGGAGCACTTACTCTGTTACCAGGCCAGACAGACTATTGCCTGGATGGCTGATCTCTGCAGGAGGATTTCTCTGCAGTGGGAGAACCCAGGAGAACTTTGCTCCTGCCGAGCTCTGGTCCCTAACGTGGACAGGGTGGACCACCCTCAATGGGAAGGGCACCAGCAGAGGGAGAGGTGGTTGCACAGGAAGTGGGTTCCTGTGCCAGAAAACTCAAGTTCCACCCATTGGGGACCACTCTGTGGGTCTTCCTTGTCATTATTGTAGAGACTGGAGATCTGGCAGGGCCCCCTGGCAAAGGTGACAGTATGTGGCTGCTCAGGTATTTAGTGGCTTGTTACAGAGGCTAATGAGATGCTAAATGGTGGGGGCATTCAGGCAAGAGGGGAAAGATGACAAAAAAGGCATTCATTCATTCATTCATTCATTCATTCATTCAAAGTTACTCATTTTACTTCTATCCTGTGCTGAGCTCTGGGAGGTCCTAGGTACAACAGTAAATCAAAGCAGACATGGGGCTTGGGCAGAAGGTGGTCAGAAAATTACCATTGTATAGGGAAGAACATCAATTCTAGGAATGCTAAAGCCAGGCTTTAATTAAAATTTCCAAACTTGACCTACATTGTTCTGAATTACATTGCATCCATCTTTGCCCATGTATCTATTATGTGTAAACCTGAGGTCACAGCCCATGCTTACATGCCTGTGGTGGGTGGCTGGGGTCAGGGTGGTGTAAAAGGGGAGTAGTCCTGAGCTCATGTCTCCTGATCCCCACGTGTGTGTCTCAAAGGCTGCTGTGTGTGTGGAGAAACCAGCACAGGGGGAGCTGGGGAGTCGTCTGTCCTGGGAGGAGGCTGTACATTAATCAGCTCCGTGGGAATTTTCTCATCATTTGTCTCTCTACCTGTTTCTGGAAGAATAATGAGAACCGACATTACATTTAACAAGTATGGGGGCTGCCGTGGGAATGCTTTGATCTTTTAAATGATGAGCTTTTGCTACTATGAAAAAGCTTTTTTTCAATTAAAAATTTTGTTTTCCACGCACCCTTTCTGTGTGGAGCCGGAGGGCTGCATCTCGGGCTGCCGCCGGCCTTTGTTTCCTCTCTCTGGCTCTGCACCGCTGTCCTCTGTACCTCATCCAGGGGAGGCTTTCCTGTGGGCTCTTAATAATGGCAGTCATTTCAGATATTTTACCTCCAAAAGCGAAGAGCTATAATACCTTGCAGTTACAAAGGTCAGGCTTTTATAAAAAGAGGAGAAACCCTCTTTTGCATGCTGCAGTTCATGTTGAGCTTAAAAGGGAAAGAGCCTCACATTAGGGTTGTCACCCAGATAGTATATAACTCAGGGTTTTAGAGTGCACTGGGAAATGCTGTTTCTTTCGCAATCCCCCAGCTGGTCACTTCATGCCTCTCTCCCTCACGGTGGACCTGGGTGGTGTTGGCAGTGCCTACTGCTGTGTGGTCCTGCACCGGACAGGCACGGCAGCAGCATTTTTGTTTTCACATTTGCCTGTTTGTGGACGGTGTCCCTCCCAGCACATACTGGTGAGGCTCTGGGAAGCACAGGAATCCAGGATTCTGGTGCTTGGCTTCATTGTTCTGCAGCTGTAGTCCTGGTGTTAAAGCCTCTGTCTATGTAGAGCTCCTCCCACCTTTCAGGTATGCTGCCCAGCGATACCGTCCACGCAGGGACGGAAGGGCCAGGGGAAGGAGAACCCTGTGCATCGATGTGCTGTGCTTGATAGTTGTAATATTTGATTCCACAAATATTCGTACCCACCCTATGAGATATAAGAGGTGGTATTTTATTGATGGGGACATGAAAATCTTTGACGGGGACATCGAAGAGTTTGTCATTTACCCAAGGTCATGGAGTCATTATCTTGGGAATGCAGAGTTTATGATTTTTTTCACTACTTGTATCTTAAAATTCACAAGCCATTTGCCTGGGGCCAGGGCCCCGTGAGTACCCATCCTTTCTGGCAAGGTCAGGCCCCGGTGTACTGGCCTTGACCCCTTCAATAACTTGTTTAGAAACTTTAGCCATTCCCGGCACTCCAAGACCTGACATCATAGGAAAAGGAAAGTTAAGCTCCATGCCTCTGTCTGTCAGCACTTCGGTGGGTCGAAAGTTGTGTTTCTTTGCAGTCTAAGAAAAAAAAAGAGTTGGTATCACATTTAGCTAAACAGTTCAGGTCAATGCAACACACTCCTGTCTCCTGTAGAGGAAAACTCTCAGGACTCTGATGGGGCAGAGTCATTTCAAATTGAGGTTAATAGTTGAGGTGGAAACTTTCATTGGGGTGTGTGTTTGTGTGTTGTGTGTATGTTTTCCTTTAACAAAATGCTTCTCTAAATCGTATGCCATTTGATAGTCTACGTCTCTTTAAGGGAGGTCGTGGGGGAGGATCTCAATAGAATATTCATCATCTTTATGAGATTTATTCCCTTAACTTCATCTGTGCTTGGGCGTGGTTGGCAAATGGCACTAATTGGTTTTCTGCTACCTCCTGGAGTAGGGTGATTTATAAGCCATTTACCCTCTGGTTGAGGAGAAGTGTAAACTATTTACTCTTAAATGTCTTGGTCATAGAAGATGAGATTTGTCGATTTACTAGATGGCTGTAAACTGCCTGTCTGTTTAAATTGCTATAGTTTCAGGTGTTGGTGAACTATAGCACTTACCATATAGAGCCCACTGCTACTTCTTTGTAAATAAAGTTTTAATTAGAACGCAGCCACTCACACCATGGCCAGCCCTGAGTGCACTCAAACACACACAGAATGGCCCTGCCACCGGAACCTGGTTCTAGTGAATAGTAGTGCTCCCGGGCAACCCTGCGTTCTCAGTTAACCACAGCAGAGGGACTGCTAACTAGCCGGTGACTTTGAACTGGACACCAACCTTTCTCCATGAGATTCCTCATACAAAATTCAACACTCAAAAATTACATATCCCATGTAATAGTATATGCATATATAAAGTCTATAACAATACACGTTACATAAATATATGTATGTGTGTTACATATACAGCTTAAAAAGGAATAATATAGTAAACATCAAATAAAGCGATAAAAAGAAGACCCTTTTTGTCACCATCCAGCTTAGGAATAGAACGTTGTGTGCAGCTTCCAAGTTCCTTCTGTGCACCTACCGGGTAACTTTCCCCTCCCTCCCCCAGAGGAAACCATCTCAATTTGTTTTAATCATCCTGCTTCTTTCCTCTCTAGCTGTATTTAGTTTTGCCTAAAACTCTCTTTCCAAAGAAAGAACACTTTCAAAGCCCCACCCAATTTTGCTTCATTGGTGCTACTATGGTTTTCACTGCATTTTCTTGGTGATAAACTCTTCCTGTCTTAAAAGTTCCTAGGGGCTACCTGGCCGGCAGACGCAGCAGCACACAGGGGCTGCTCAGTAAACGCTCCTGGAACATCCGCAGGTTTTTCTTTATTCCTTGGTGGTAAGGTGAGCACAAGGTGCAGCGAGCCGATGGGCTAGCTCAGACTGGGCTCCTTCCCCGGCTGAGGTTTTGCGATCGAGCGCTGGGACGCAAGGCTGGTATCTCCAGAGGGAGCCGTCGTCTCTGCGGCCTTCAGAGTTACAGCTCCTGCTATAGGAGGGGGCAGTGGTGTAGAACGGGGCTGACCCGGGCCAGCTCGCGGGAGTTGGCTCACACGTTTTCACAGTAAAAGAATAAGATAAAACCTGATACGCAGGCCTTAAAATTTAGCTTTTAGTCAATTTTAGTTTGAAGGACAATGTCATTGTATCCAGTCTTTGCGTTTTTCTGTTTTTCCTTTATTTTGTGGCTGAAAGAAAAAGTATAAATACTGGCTTTTGGAAGAAGGAGCTGTTATTAAGCTTAAGCCTTTCCAACTCTGTAATTACTCTATAAAGGCTGTGTATTTGCATCAGAAATGCATTTAGTTTTACGTTATAGTGCCCAGTATATGGAGCATTTATCATCATGGGGTGCTTCCAAAAATAAATCAGCTCTATAGAAAATGTCAATCAGCTCGTCCCCAGGGACCACAGTGAATATCCCCATTGTATAAATGAGGAAACGAACATGACAGTTAGTGGTTTGCCCAAAGCCACACTGTCATTGGCATTATGAAGATTTAAGCAATGGACCCACATACAAGAAAACACAGTCATATTTTCATGTAAAACACTGTGGACCTTAGTCAAATTGACCTAAATTAAGATTCAGGGAGTAATAAGCCTTTTGGTGTTTGGTACAATCTACCACATCGACCTCAAGAGCTGCCTTACTCCTCAAAGTTACCTGTGGGGTTTTTTTGGAGGAGTCTGTTTGCCTGAAATGAAAAGCTCTGTATCTGGCTAAACATTGCTCTGAAAACCGAAAAGCAACTGGTTCAAGTATATTTCACACTGCCAAAGAAAACAGTGTGAGGACAGTAATGTCTCAATTTGTGGCATTCTACTTTTACAGTTGACAAGCAAGCAGCCTCTCGACTAAGAACTTCTGTTTCAAAACCATTTTCAGGAGGTTGTTTCAGGGTGTGTATGCAGCCTGTTAAATCATCTGCCTCGATAGGATTGCATGGGCAGAGTAAGGATTTATATTGAGGAACCACAAAGTCCTACATGTTCAAAGGAATTTCTGGAACTTATATTGCTCTTAAGCAAAAATGTTTAGCTCAATTTATAAATATCCCCCCCACCAAAAAAAAAAAAACCCTAATAGGAGCAAGAAGTTGTTTTCTCCTTGGTTAACCTCTAATTAATTGAAGTCAATTACCCACAACAGGAAGCTTTTTCTATCTCCTCTTTTCCTTTCCTCACTAAGCTCCATGTGGGAACGTGGCCCCATTTTGTTTACTGAGTAGCAAGTGTTTTTTAAGGCGTTGTAACGGTAAGAACTCTCGTATCAGGGCATGTGAGTGTGGCCCCATTGGAAGACATGGTATTGGCTCGGAGAACTCACTGTGTAAACTCAGAGTCCTATTGTGCGGTTACAGGCACATTCTGTGTATCAATTTGGGCAAAGCCGTTATGTAGTTAAGGGGAGAAGATTCTGCAAAGATGGAGATACCAAAGGATACTACTGAGGGAAAGCCGTGCCTCACCGAGGGTTGGTGCCACATTCCGAGATCCAATTTTGGCATTTCACCTGTATTCATCAAATTTACGGACTATAGATTCACACTGATTGAGTTTCTTAGTGACTGATAAACCAGAATGACAATATATAACATTTTTCGGAAATTGGGCTCAGTACTCAACCTACCTACTACCCTTTTGTAACATTGAGCAAATTGTAAAACTTTTCTGAGGTTTTTTTTTTTCACCTGTGCAAATGGAATGTTAATACTTTATCAAGATGTTCAGTGAGCTAGTGTCTCAATGCCTGGAAGATAATAGCTGTTGTTATTATAATGTCATTTTGACTGTTGTCTTCATTATAATTGCATGTCAACTTAAATAGATCAGAAAATTGCTTCTTGAGCAAAACTTGGAGCACAAGAAGTCAGGAGTTCTTAAGGAAGGCCTCCATTGGGCTTGAACTGCTGGGAGCGTCCTCAGCTAACAGCATGGATGCCCTTGCCAGAACCTGAATGCCCTTACCCCCCAGGCAGGGCTGGATCAACTCCACTGCAGTTTAAATCTGTGCCTTATCTTTTCCTACATTTCTTGAAGTCATCACCACTTTTTTTAGTCTGGGAGACTCTAATTTTATTTGGTTCTAGTTTTTTAGCACCAACAAAGGAATCACTCTGATTACTTTGTTTGAGTCTGGCTTTCAAAACATCTTTTAAGGGTAATTTATTATACGGTACATCCCCATGACTTACTTATTTTATACATTCAAGATTGCTCCTACTTCTGGTTTCACATTCAAGAACCGAAATTGGCAGGAGGGTGCCTAACTCTAGTCCCCAGGATGTGCCAAGTGCTGGTAGGAGGCAATGCATTCCTTTGAGGTGAAACAATAAGCATGCTGCTTTTAGTTCATTGTAACAGAGCAGCCTTATATAAAGACCTCCCCTCACATGTATGTATGTATGTATGTATTTACTTATTTCCTTCCTTCCTTTTCATTATTATTTTTATTTTGTTTCTGGAACAGGTATTGACATTCTGAAGCTTGTGGCAGCCCAGGTGGGAAGCCAGTGGAAGGATATCTATCAGTTCCTGTGCAATGCCAGTGAGAGGGAGGTGGCTGCGTTCTCCAACGGGTACACTGCGGACCACGAGCGGGCCTACGCAGCTCTGCAGCACTGGACCATCCGGGGCCCTGAGGCCAGTCTCGCGCAGTTAATTAGCGCCCTTCGCCAGCACCGACGCAACGATGTGGTGGAGAAGATTCGTGGACTGATGGAGGATACGACCCAGGTAAGGTGCTCCGGGTCTTCTGTCTTTCCTACTTGTGTTTCGGTTCCTGTGCTTCAGATTTTGCCAGGTATATGTAATAAGGAAACATAACTGATGTTAGGTGTTCAGGTATACACACGTGTACGTGCACACGCACACACACACCTTCAAAGGCATTCGTTCTCAGTGGGTGTTCATGAGAATCATCTAGACATCTTTTAAAAATTCTGGTACTTGGCCCCACTGTGGACCAGGCAGGTCAGAATCTATGGAGGACTAGGAATCAGTATTTTTCAAAGCTCTCCAAGTGATTCTAATGCGATAAGGATCATTGTTTCGGGGGCAGATTCTAACATCAGACTGTGCAGCCTGATCTGTCCTCCTGAATTCGAAGGAAGACTTTCTCCTAGACCCTCTGCCCTCCAGAGGCTGTTTTCTGTGATGTGGCTTAGGAGGGCTCCCTCTTACCTCCTGAGCATGCCAGCGGGTCTGGCAGCAGTGAGAAACAGGGTTCAGCCTCCTCCTGGGCTTGTTCAACCCCCACATCAGATGCCCAGCGAGGGGTCCTAGGAGTGTGATTCATGTGTAGTCTGTGGTCAGGGAGCCCTGGCCGTGGAGCCAAAAAGCATTGGATTTGAATCCTGGCTCTGCCACTTGCTAGCTGGGTTACCAAAGGTAAGTGACTTCAGCTTTCTCTGCTTCTGTTATCGAGTTTGTAAGCTGGCTTTGTAGGGTGAATTACGACTAGAAATGAAGCGTAATAAAATAACTGATGCATTGCAGGTGTTCTGCAAATGGTGGCTGTAATCATGATGTAACTCATTTTACTTAGCCTTTTGTAATCATAACGTGCTTCCCTCAAAGGCCATGAATTAAGCGTAAATTTGGATATTGATTTATGATTCTCAAAGTCTTTGATTAAAGTTGTGGAACAGATTCCCAAAGTTAAAAAAAAAAAAAAGGATTCTGCCGCTGAGATTTGATAAAACCCACTTAAAATGGAAAAAGCCATTCTGCCTGTGTTATTTTCGCACGGCCCAAACTCATTACCTGAAAGAGCTGGTGAATTAACTCGAAGTCACCATTTTTCTGCGCCACATTTTGTATATCAAGGGACTCTATTTTATGTGTTAAATATTTAAGAACTCCAAATGCTTTAACTTTTTATATCGCCAGTGTAGTGTGTCTTCACCTATTAAAGCAAATAGTTCAGGTGACTCTTTTATGTCAGTGACTAAATAAAAATTTATAGGTGCTAATTGACTCTGAAGGTAGTCTCTAAAGCTCCTGGCATATTTTTAACTTCTTTGAAATATGGAATTTCAGAGAAGAACATTTCCTAACACATGTAGTAGTGAACATTCAAAGGCACACACCAGTGTCTTGTGACTTTCTGAGGGACAGTCTCAATACCTGTGGCTCACAGGTAAAACGAGGCTTCACGTAGCTGGATTTGGTGAAAGGAGAGGTGGATGTTTAGTGCCCAGTTAAACAAAGTGGCTGAGGTTCATGTGGAGGGAGTCTGGGGCAGATATCCCTGTGCTCCTTGGTGCGTTGGCTGTAAGGAGAGGACGGGCAGGGCAAGCAGCAGACTTGAAGAAGGGTTTTTAGACACGAGAATAAGTCCTTAGACCTCCTCAATGATGCCTACAGGAATGAATAAAACGTGAGGATGCCATGTTAGGACTGGTTAAGTGCAGTATTTAAGAAGGTGGGGAAGGTGACTATGATATATTGTTAAGGGAAAACTCGGTTACTGAACTGCAGCTTGTATTTCTCATTAGAAAAAGCACGTGTAGGCACGGGAAAATACAAACACAGGAAAATGAAAATGCATATATGTTATGTTATTAAATCTCGGTGGTGGGTGTAGAAGTGATTGTCTTCTCTTTAAATCATTTTCTATAATAAAAATACTACTTATGTGATTTAAATGTTTTTTTAGAATGGCAGCTGAAAGGGCACAAGAGAAAGGGTAGGTAGGGCTCCTTTTACTGTGCTGAATTGAGAGAGTTACCGTTCTCATTTTAATTTAAGGAGCGCGGTGATTCATGTGACAATCAATTCTTCCTTATTTGGACTGTAAGAGGTTTGCGATGTTGGGTCAGATTTGCCAAAAATTTACTAAAACTGACTTCATTTTTGGTTTCTGTGAATCCATTTCATTTCTTTGTATACCACTCAGAATCACTTAGAATTTGGACCTGGTGTTTGGGGTAGATTTTTTTGTTTTGTTTTTTGTTGTGGGTTTTTTTTTTTTGTTGTTGTTGTTATTGACTATAACAAATGCCTTTTTTAGGTTTCTCTGATGGTTGTATTGAATTCCATAAAAGTTTATTGAGCAACTACTTTATTTCAGCTCCTGTCATAGTTGCTGGGTACAGTGGCCCCGAAGTCTCCATGAAGGAGAGTGATTTATAACAAAAACCACTGAGTCAATGAATAAGAAACATAGTTCCGAGTGCCAGATTCTTGCACTTTTAAGTTCTTTCCTTTCTCTATCTCCTCTAATTAAAAAAATATATATAACATCTATTTTTCATTACTTATTTTCTACAAAACAGTGGTTTGGAAGCATCTTAGAGCTTTCTCTTGGGTACTAGTATAGCCTACGTGTTATGATGGATGCTGAGAAGGCAGTACTAAGCTTCCTATTCCATGCTTCAATAATGCCCATCATTGTCTAGCAACATTCTGGACCCAACTTGAACTCTATATTAATAGCCAACGAGCATGGATTCCTGACTGCCAGATCTTACCAACCGCACAGTATGTAACTGTATGTTCATAGTTTATCTCGAGATTTGTGGAGTCAAAGGAGAGAATCAGAACGCAGGGGGCATAATTGAGACTGATTTTTCCCATCTTATGATGGATTTGTATTCTTTGGGTATTGTGGTACTGCCCCAGGAGCTAATGGACTCTTAATGTGTAAAAATGACTGTGCGTGTTTAAAAATGGTTCACGTTTCCTCCTATTCATGAGCTTGAGAGTACCTGTGTTATGTTCCACTCAAAGGATTAGCCCCAGTGTGCTTTTCAATGACCTCGGTCAAGAACAGCTGGTCCATTATTAACCATGGTAGCCTATTAGCCATTTTTAAACTAAACACATTCAGAGTCTTACCTATTCTTTAAAAAACATCTTTTTATACTTAAAAAATTATATAGTAAAATTCACTTTTTTGGTGTACTGTTCTTTGAGCTCTTTTTTTTAAAGACTTTTTTTTTTTTAGCATTTTTAGGTTTAAAACAAAACTGAGAGGGAGGTGCAGAGATTTCACACAGTCCCCCCAGCTCCCGCACATGCACACCCCCCTCCATTATCAGTGTCACCCACCGAAGCGGCGTATCTTTTACCAAGGATGAGCCTACAACATCATAATCATCCCAAGTCAGTGTTTTACCACAGGGTTTGCTCTTGGTGTTCCATATTCCATGGGTTTGGACAAATGTATCATGGCATCTATTCATCATTATAATCATACAGAGTATTTTTACTGCCCTAAAACTCCTCTGTGCTCTGCTATGTCAGTCCCCCCCCGCTGCACCCCTGGCAACCACGGATCATTTTATTGTCTCCATAGTTTTGCCTTTTTCAGAATGACCTGTAGCTGGAATCTGGCCTCTTTCACTTACGGTTCCTCCTTGTCTTTTCACGGCTTGATAGCTCATTTGTTTTTAAGCACTGAATATTATTTTACTGTCTGGATGTACCACGCTTATCCATTCATCCGCTTTGTCTTAGGTATGAGCCGTATTTTTCAGCGATCTCTTCTTTCAACGTCTAAACTGAACCCAGCCTTCCAGAATTGTATCTGTGCTCTCCTTCCAGGGCATGAGCTTTTGGCAAAAGCAGCAAAGCAGAGGGGACAGTAGTTGGAGGTTACTGGGACTTGGCCAAAGCCTCTTAAAAATCAAAATGAAACAAAAACCTAATATAACATTATCTCTTTCTCTACCTTTTTACTTTGATTTTTTTTTTCTGTAGATTTATTTAAAGAAGGCTTTTTGTAAGTAGCATGTATTTAAAGTTTTAAAAAATCTAATCTGACAGTTTTTGTCATTTAATTAGGGAATCTCAGTGTGGTTACATTTTTAATGTAGTTACTCGTATATTGGGTTTAAATCTACTCTCTTATTATTTGTTTTGTATTTGTCCTGTCTGCCCTCTTCTTCCTTTCTCCTTTTAAAAAAAGATTTTATGTATTTATTTTTAGAGAGAAGGGAAGGGAGGGGAAAGAGAAACATGGATGTGAGAGATACCCATTGCTTACCTCTTGTATGTGCCCCCACTGGGACTGAACCCACAGCAAAGCATATGCCCTGACTGGGACTCGAACCGGTGACCTTTTGCTTTGTGGGATGATACCCAACCCACTGAGCTACACCAGTCAGGGCTGTTTCATTTCTTGCCCTGTTTTGGTTTAATCAAGTATTTTTTATTATTTGACTTTATCTCTTCTGTTAGCTTGTTAGTTACATATTTTTAACCCTTAGTGAATACTGTGGAGATTACAATATACACACTTCAATTAAGAGAGACATTTTATAAATGTACACTTTTTTACTGTTTTCAAACAATACCACAGCAGTCAGAAGACTTTAGTCCTGTTTAGTCTTCTCTTCCATTATGTGTTTTGTTGTCATGAATTTTAACGCTTCACTTTTTTTAACCCCCCAGAGGTGTAATTACTGTGGTTTCATGTAATCGGGATTCCTGTTGATTTACCTGTAGATAAACATTTTCTGTTGTTGTTCATTTCTTCCTGCAACTTCAGCTTCTATCTGAGATCATTTCTCTTTGGCATAAAGAATATTTCTTGTAGGTTTCCAGCAATAAACAGTTTTTCTTCGTCTAGAAAATGCCCACTAAATCAATACATTGTATTATTTGCCCTTTGACTTTGAAGGGTAGGAGAATAGGATTTAAGCTTGACAGTTATTTTCCTTCAGTCCTTGCATACCTGGGCTTACGTTTCCCCTGCTGAACAGCAAGGGCGATGATGTGATTTTATTTTTAAATCTATATTGCATAACAAATGATGTGTGCGATATTGTAACGGCACTTTGGGCAATGCAAAGATGAGTAAGTAAGACAAGGTCAGTGCCATCACGGTAGTTCACAGGTGAATGGAAGAAACTCACACGTAAGACTTAAGGGGGGTAAATGCACCAGAGTGGGAGCAGGGGAATACTAGATGTACAACTAATCAGCCATTAAGGCCACGAATGAAACATCAGTGTGGCAGTGTGTGCCAAGCGAAATTCCTGTCCTGGCAGCATCTCACCTTGGGGCTGTGAAGGTAAATTCCTTGGCCTCTCTGCCTCAGTTTTTCCCTGAGAAAATGGGAACACCATAAGTGCTTGTCCTGTGAGCTGTGGTGAGAGTCAGTGTGACCCACAGTCAGCACTTAGTGACTCTGTACTATTAATAGCTGCAATTATTCCCAGGCTCGAGAGGTAAGAGAGATGGAAGAATGTGTCTAACTAGCTCCAGCTCATACACGTAATAGATCCTTTAAATTCTGGGCACTAAGGCTTACTTAGTGTGGGGTGGGGACCGACTCCCACTTCCAAGACTGCTTAGACTGCTAAACACCAAGGCTGCCCTCTGGATTCGGTGCTCAAGAACTGGAAATGCCGGCTAATTGTAAATATTTATCCCTCATTGCCTGCGTGAATGTTCCTCGCCTGCAGGGATGTCTTCCCCAGGGAAGAAACCCAGGTGGTGGTGTGTGTAAAGATGAGGGTCTGTCCTCTCAGTGCCGTCAGAAAAAGGGCAACAACATCGAGCAGCCAAATTTCTAGGGTTCCTTTTATGCCTTTTGCTTTTCTTTTAGAAACTTTGTGTATTTAGATAGGCTTCATTGGTGCCGTCTTCCCCCACCCCTCACTCCCTTGAAGGGGGTGGACTTGTTTGTGTTTTTATTGATTCTGAATTTTCTGTTTAAAATGGGAGTTCAAGTGGTTATCAGAAGTAAATGAAGAAATGGCTTGCTTAATCTGGGGTGTAAAACAGGGAGGTGCTAAAAGTGATGCTTAGTGGGATTTCAGTGCCAGTATTTCTTCATTTCATTTTGAAAAAGGGAGGGAAAAGGAATTTAATGTACATTTTTAAAAATGAGACTATTTCAAAAAATCACAATAATTTAAAATAACATAAAATGTTATTTAGCTGTTTGCTTTAACCGCAAATGCACAAATGTAAAGAACTGATGTGCTTAGACATGGAGTTGGTTATTTCGTCCGTCCTTCTGTCCTTCTATACGATTGAGGAGATTGAAACTGCACGGCAGCTAACAACAAATGGACCTGAAGCCAGTGTTGTTGCTGCTGACTTGTATGTAGTAGAATGATTTGATTCTTGGTTAGGGTGTCTTATCCTTTCCAGAATCCACATGGAGCTACCTCCCAGGGGACCGGTTCGTTTCCCCTCCCCTCCCCTCCCCTCCCTGCTACAGTAGACTCTGTGTTGCAGATTGGGTGACTTCGCTCTACATAATCAACTGGGAGATTCTTAACAGTGAGAAGAGCACTGGGCATTCTCTTGGCGAGGACAGAACCACTGCTTCTGCCACAGAGGGAACTACAGTCACTGCTTTTTCTTGCTTACCAGCTGCAGGATGCAGCTGCCCTTATCAAAGGTCCGCCCGAGACCAGCTATTTTTGGAAATTTCATATAGTGAGGATGAGTTGAGGCAAATACCAGATGTACATTTTACTGTTGGCGTTTTGGCTATGCAAATTTTGTCTTTGTCTTCACTTTGCTAGTTCTAGGTCATCTCTGAGAAAATAGAGATGATTGTCCTCAGGCCTTACGATGTTGGCTAAACATGCATGTAGTCACCCCTCGCCCCCTGTTGCATTACCACAGCATATGGGGTCATTTAAGGTCAAGATACTTAATTTGTAGAGTGTGACTTCAGGCTCTGGGGAACTTCTGGGGTGACGGGAAGGAGACGTTATAGAAGGATTGCTGACCCACACTAGGTCCAGGTACATTAATGGTGCTTGTGTTTCAGGTAGTCACTATGCATAAAGAAGCAATGTCTCTGAATAAGGCTTTAGGGTTTTCATTTCACTCAGGCTTTTTTCTACTTATTATCATATTTCAAGGTTCATTTAGTTAGTCAACAACTTTTGGTTGAGCACCAGCCGCATGCCTGGTCATATGTAAAGAAAGGTGGCCCCTGACTCTGACAGTTCTGAGATGGAGACACGTGTGCAAATCATTACAATTCAGGGGCATAAGCAGATGTTACTGTAGAAGCGTGCACGAGGAAGCGTGAGATAGTATCAGAAGGCAGGGTACCCAGTCCACCAAAATATACATAGAAAGCAAGAGCAGGTATGTATTCGTTGATTTGAAAAAGTCATTTTAAAACAATGAACTGCCTTTTCTATAAGACTGTATTTTGATCTTCTTCCCCCAGACTTTCCCGTCGGGTTTCTGCCTGGGGAGAACCACGTACTTTTTCACACTAAGGGCTTCTCAAACCTTGGAGTCTGCAAAGAATGTCTGATTTACTGAGGACCTAGTTTTATTTTGCTCAGTAGCAAGCTCTTCAGAAATCTTTCACTGCTCTGCAGTATTAAAAGTGGAGAAATAAGGTGCCACTTCCCATCAAGTGCTGGCATTTGAACTGCGAATCTCCAAGAACTAATAGAAGGGACTGACAGATGAAACAATTTGATTTGGGTCCTCTGGATTCAGTTTGAATCTTGTGTTTGCCGCTCACTGAGTGACTGGTACTGCACAGGGTGCCTGGCCCAGAGTGGGTCTGCCCAGAGCCTGCTGTAGTGTGTGGGCTCTTGCCTTCATGTAGGAAGGATTTCACAACGTGAGTGCAGGTCATTGTGAGGATCCATTTATTAAAGCCGGGGACAGTGCAACAAGGAAGGGCTTAGCATAGAAGCAGTAACAGGAGAGCCCGGGCTGGGCTGCCTAAACTCACTGGGAGGTCAGAGAAAGGGGGGCCTTGGGGACGGGTTCGGGGAATCAGCCTGGGACAAGCAGCAGCTGCCCATTTCTCTCCAGGCCGCAAGTCTTGAGGTCCCTTAGAGTCTAGGAGATGTGTGCTTATGGGGGAAGAGGAGTTGGAAGGAAATGGTGCCTGGGCTGGTCCCCAGAGAGAGCTCTGAATGCTGGGTCCTTTGTCTTGAGTTTTTATCTCTTTCAGCTGAAATCTTAGGGGAGGCCTCAGAGGAGGGTTTCAACAGAATATACATCACTTTTGCAGGTGCACTCTCTCAGGGTGGTGGTCCCCATTGATTATTGCCTTGGCAGGGGGTCCTTAATCATTGCAGCTGATCCTGGTTTTGCTGCTTTTCTGGGCCTGGAGCGGAAACACAACTGAGGCCTAGACGTTATCTCTAGGGAGGTGACCTTCTGTATCAGGCTGTAAATTGCCCAGCCATTGTGTTCAGCTATGTGTCTCAGTTTCCCTATTCCACTTGCCAAGGAATGTTCCTAGCTTCTTACTACCCTGTCTCATGACCTTGAGTAAGTGCCATTATGTCTTCAGGCCTCAGTTTTTTCACAATTGCTTTGTCAGTATCTGGTGAGGACTAGAGATAGTGAGTTTATACACAAATATAGTGTGTGTGTGTGTGTGTGTGTGTGTGTGTGTGTGTGTAAACTAGATTTAGTGAGGGTAAATGCCTCGTCTTGCACTAGACATATAGTAGGGGCTCAGTGAGTTTTCTGCTACAATTTGAATTCACATTCTTTTTTTTTAGACCCAAGAACAAATAATACCACTCTACTTTTAATAATACATATTAAGGAGAAAGGGAAGCAGAGTTTGCTGTGTTACATATTGTGTCCGGAACACCATCAAGGGGCTTTAACGTCTGTGCTTATCTAGCAAGGTTCATGGCCCTGTGGGGTATAAGTAGGTAGTAGAATTAAAATATATTTCTGTTATTTTGTTGAATGACATGTCTGTTGTAAAATGTACCATTATTATATGTACCACTAAGAAAGCCCTAGGTGGTGTGACTTGTCGTCCAGATTGTCTGTTAGAGTCTTGGTTAGGGTACATGCCTGGTTTGTGGGTTTGGTCCCAGGTCAGGGCATGTACCCTAGGGAAGGCAGCCAAAGGATGTTCTCTCCTTTTCTTTCTCCCTCCCTTTCTCTTTAAAAACAATTAAAAAAAATAAAAATACTGCCAATTGTGGTTGGAAGATATATCCCTGTTTCAGAGATGCTAAAATATGGGAAAAATATGCACTATTGAATGAATGAAATACAGTAATTAAACTTGAGACATGCAAGTTATAAGAGGAAAAAAGGCTGGGAAGCAGATTCTTGGGGTATTGATGTCAATATACTCTCCCCAACACACACGTCTTTTTGTTTTTAAAGTAGTCTTTAAGGATGAGATGGTTTAACACTATCTAGTAAACATTAATAGAACCCCTATTTTTTAAAAAAATTTATTGATTGATTTTTAGGGAGAGAGAGGGAGAAACATCAATGTATTGTTCCACTTATTATATTCATTCATTGGTTGCTGCTTGTATGTGCCCTCACAGGGGTCGAACCCACAACCTTGTGTGTGGGGATAATGCTCTAACCAACTGGTGTACCTGGCCAGGGCCACACCCCCATTCGGTTTTTGAGTTCTGTACTAGGCACTGAAGATGCTAAATGAATGTTATGTGAAACCTCTGATTTGAGGTGGGTTTTTATTTTTTCCCTAGACATGTTTCTCAACATTCAGAACAGGCTGAGTCTATCAGTTGATGACATTTTCCAGCCCATGAACCCACACCCTTATTGGCTTTCTCATAAAGTGCATTGGGAGGAAATCAGAATCAATATTGTGAAAAGAAGCTTAGTTTCTTCATCATTTACCAGTGGTGAAGATCATATTTTCATTTTTTTAAAAGCCCAAACACGTATCTGGGTAAAGCTTAGTAGCTTCCAGTGCTGGCCTAGCTGCTCACCCTGTGTTTGTGAGGCCCTCTGTAGGTCTGTTATAACCCAAGTGCCAATGATGGGTACACTTGTTGGTGACGAATTGCATCATGGTTAGCAGTAGGTTTTATTAGTACCAGTTAATTTCAACATTTAAACTTCTTATTTCTCACTATTACCTTGAGAGAGACGGCTGTATCACTCATGATTTTCCCATGAAAAAATGATCACTGAGGGATTTTTGATTTCTCCACAATGGAGCTGAGTCAGGAATAAGCTGGAATGACCTATCATTAGAGTGGCTCAACACCCAAAAACCACTAGGAAAAAAAATGGGAGGAATGTTTTGTTCCTATAATTACAACAGTAGGTAAGGCTCTTCTGAGAATGAGACAAAACACAGATATGATACAAGAAAGATTTAACTACTTAACAATAACTATACAAGACAGAAAACATATGCAAATCTAAAGACAGAATGACCGGGAGAAGTTGTTTGCAACATAGGGTTAATTTCCTTTAAAATGAAGAGTTGTTACAAATGAATGAAGACACCAACAACGCCAAAGAAAAATGAGCAGTTCACAGAAAAGAAAATAGTGAAGGCTCTTAAAGGTATACAGATTTTTAACCTCATTCCGAATCAGAAAATTTCAAGTTGAAACCTATGCTGAGATACATCTTTAACCTCTCAGACTGGCAAAGAGGGAAAGGTGTGACCTTGAAGAGTCTTGTGTCTCGAGGGAACAGAAAAAGAACAGCACCCACTGCTAATGGGTGTGTGCGGTAGCCCAGTGCCCGTGGGCGGCCATCTGGCATTAGCTACCAAAGGAACTGGCAGTTGACCACTGACATTCCGCTTCTAGCAGTATGTCTCCATGTATGTCCATATATGTCCCGCATATGTGCTGTGTGATGAAAGTGCAAGTATCCCTTGGAGCATCTGTAATAACAAAAGAATGGAAGCATCGTAAGTGCCCTGCAGCAGAGAATTGGTCGTGGAATATCCATGCATTGGGACAATATAAACTTGTCAAAAGAGTGACTCAGATCTTTCTGTGCTCACCCCAAGAACTGTTTTTAAATGGAAAAAGGCAAAGTGTAGAACAGTGCATGCAGTGTGCCACTGTATTTGCAAAGAACAATGCAAAAAATAAAGAGAGCTGGAGTGGGGTGTAGAATATTTGTACCTGTTTATTAGTGCAAGCATCGAGTCTTTCTGGAAGTACACAGGGAATTGGTAACAATGGTTATCACCTGGGAGGGGAACTGAGGCGCTGGGACTTGGAAGCCAGTGGTTAGTGAGGGAGAAGTATATTTTTCTGTTACTTCTTTTGAACCATTGGAATTGTGTACCACATATATTGTAATTCTAATGGCTTGAATCCATGTGATGATTTTATTAAGTAATGCTAATTTAATCAAATTTAGCAAGCTCAAAAAGCTTGAGTCAAAGATGAGCTTGATCCTTCTTATGTCAGGGTCGTGAGTCTCCTGTGAATTTACCTTCTGTCCTCCACAGTGCCTTAAGACATCCTTATAAGAGTCGAGCAACTTTTTGCATGGTTAGAATTGTTCAAAGGCTTTTAGTGGAAAGGCTTCCTATTGTCCCATTCAGTAGAGTTTAGGGAAACTCAAGTCATTTCCAACAGCATG
The DNA here is from genome assembly GCA_004027735.1 of Carollia perspicillata. NCBI lineage: Eukaryota > Metazoa > Chordata > Mammalia > Chiroptera > Phyllostomidae > Carollia > Carollia perspicillata. Next base: position 18,440 of record PVKM010021060.1, read on the forward strand.
GTCTCCTCGTATGTCCATGGGCTGAGCTCCTATACAGCTTGGCAGTGTATTTGAATGTGAGTGGACCCCACCTCTGAACCGAGGGAGCCCACCAAGGATCCTCACTTCCTTGGCTGAGTTAGCTAGCCAGTGAGTCAGCTAGCTCGGGGCTGCAGTATGGCCATTGATGTCAGCAGCCTGGACAGCTTGCAGACTCGCGTGCCAGCAGCTGGGCGGGACACGCCCTTCCTCCCTCCCTCCTCCTCTCCAGAGCCAGCTGGTTCTTACCAGCTTTGGCAGCTTTGTACAGCACTGCTTGTGTGACTTCCTGCAGTTTTTCCCCTGTGCGTCCAGAAGAGGAACAATTGTCTTGCTTAGGGCAAGGATTGGCCTCACATTCCTTGACGTAAATGTGGATGGATTTGTAGCCTTGAGGGTTCAGTGTTGAAATTAACTCTTAGAAATCATCAGAATTAGCAGGTGACATGTGTGCACAAGACTATCGCATATACCTTGATTTGGGCTTGGGCTACTCAAGGGAAGAAACACACCATGGCCAGCTAACCTGGGCTAAAGTTCAAATGCAGTCTTAAGTGAAGTTGTAGTTGAAACAAAATCCTTTCATTATCCCATGCTGGGACAAATCTAGGTGGGTGAGGGGTGTTTTTTAAAAGTAATTCCCCAGCGGTTTTGGCATTTTTCAGCCAAGGTAATTCTGTGAGCCTTCTGAGGGTGGTGAATTCATCTGCAGGCTCTGCTGCTGGTGCCCTACTCACCTGGGCAGTGCATGGTGTTCAGTGAGTTCTGCAACCTCTGTGGTCCAGCACAGGGGTTCCCAGGGAAGTGAGCAAAGCATCTTGGCATTTACTCCTGTTGCAGCTTCCATCCCATGACCTCGAATGACCCCAGGAAGATCTAGACAGCATAAGGCTGACAGCGTCTACTTGCCAATTGATGATTTATGCAATGGAAGCACCTCCTTGCTCCCTTTCCTGTGACCTGGGCTGGGCAAGAGCAAAAAGAAGCAACGACAACAAAAGACTAAACAATTAGAAAACTAGGAGAAGTTTGGGGAATTTTTGTCATAATATTTGGCTCTTAGCCCATCTTTTAAATTTATTTTTCTAAGTTTTAAAAATAAGACTTAAATCAAGTTGAAAGCACAGTACAACCACTAAACTTACCAGCTAGATTCAGTAATTATTTACATTTCATCATTTTACTTTATTTGTGTGAGTGTATCTTTCTAGTCCATATTTTCATTTCTAAGACTTCCAAATTTCTGGTAACACTTCTTTTAAAAGTTTTAGAATCAGCACTTGCTTATTTTCCTCTTAACTTTTTTCTTTTTGTTTGCAAAAAATTTTGCTAAGTAAATTTGGATTACTCTTGCCCAGACCCCTATTCTGGGTTAGATTTCACAAGAATTCACACTCAGAAGAATAATCTTAAATCACTGTCTCCTATTGAGACAGTCTAGTAAGCCAGGACAAATGGGACTGGAGACTGAGACAGTTAACAGGGCAGTTTATGGCCATGTAGTAAATCTCAAAATCCTATCTTCCCTAACCGGGACACTTAAGAGTAAATGGTTTACACCTCTCCCCAACCAGGGTGTAAATAGCTTAAATCACCCTCTTCAGGGAGACAGACAGCAGAAATCCGATTAGTGTCATTTGCACCAACCACTGATCAAGTCAGGGGAACAAATCTCATTTTGGTGCACCAGCATCAAGCCTACGAACATTCTGAGGGGATCCTTCCCTAAGACCTCCATGCACACTACCTTTGGGCTTTCCCTTCCACCTCTTCTCCCAAGGCAAGAGTACCTCTACCTTTTGCTCTCCCAAGCCCTAAGGGCTCTTCTGCTACCTCTGTAACTTTCTAAATAAACTTTCTCTTTATAATTTGAGTTCTTGGCTCTGAATTCTTTCTTTGCCAAACTCAAGAACTGAGGTCCAATTTTGCCAGCACTCTTGGTAACACTATTATTTTGGATTTTAAAGAAGCCTAGTACTTTTTCCTTTTTCGTTGGGGTGGTATATATATGTATTTTTTAAGGGAGAAATAATTATTTATAGATATTCTCCTTTATAGATATCTAAACTTAGAATTTGAATAGATTCAGAATAATTTTTGAGATGGGGCTGGTAACCCTGATTATCTGAAATCCTGGGACCACATTGAATTGGGTAACAAAGCATTCCTTATTATCTGGATTCTTGTAAACATAGGGACTGAATCGATGCAGATTTCCAGAGGTGCTTATTCATACAGCAAGGAGGATTGAGCTCTTTCCTTTCCTTTTTTTTTTTTTAACCAGAGCTCAATTGCGCCTGCCCACCTAGACCCATAGGAGGTCTTGAAATCTCATTTGGGTGATTACATGAGCAGCCGGGAAAGCAGGGGAAAGAAGCTCAAGACATCGTAATCATTAAGTAGTTGTAGTTATGTATTTCTTTGTGCTCTAATTCCTTTGAGGAAGTGGAATTTGTTTTTCTAAACAGTTACTAGTGTGTTGGGATCTGAAATATTTTCAAATAGAATGCATAGTTTTGATTACAGTTGAAGTGACTGTTATTTACAGAATCTCTCATCTCTAGCTCAGGGCAGTCACTCCCTGAGTGTAAGCTCTGCCGTTGAGTTACAGGTCCTAGTAGACCCTGTCTCTGGCGCCTTCACTGGGGCTTAGGGGCCAGGGCAGCTCCTTATGCTTGTGCGGTTGCTTATTGTGTCTATACGGTTTGTCAGTCTCTCTAAATGCATTGAGTCCAGACGGGGAAGTGACATGGCTCACCAAAGAGGATTGTTTGAAACTAGACAGACCCGATCTTTGAATCCTGGTTTTATGACTTTGGTCAGGTTACTTAAACCTCAGTTTTCTCATCTGTAAAGTGGAGCTAATAAAGAGCTGCCTTAACAGCTAATAGATTACATATATTCGATGCTGGATTATTTCTCACAGTATAATAATGGCTTTTTTTAAAGTCCCTTTTTGTTTACTGGATCTGAGTAGTAACAAGCTGGTCAACTCAGATGGAATAGCAATTAGTTTTCATTGAATTTAGCAAATAGTCTTTTAAAAACCATTATTAAAGTGATGGAAATTTTCACGAGTATAACATAGAACTCTTGTTTCTAAGCGTTAGATGAGGTCTGGAGGGAAATCTTAGTTGAAAGGGTGACTTTGGACTGTAAGAAGATTTCTTCTTGAGTCTGTCAGGCGTATCTGGCTGCAGCGGGAGAAAGGCGGGCCTCTTGGAATCTAACTGGGTAGTGCTAGGAGCCAAGGGGTTAAGTTGAATTATTTTTGCAGATTGGTAAGGAGCATCCAGGCTGGGTAGTTAATGCTTCATTTCAGGGGGTTACTGAGGCTTCAAAGTTGTTAATTAGTTTTGTGAAAACAGATTGTTGCAATCACGGGGAGATTGTAATTGGGTAGTAATTGAAAATAACTCAGGGGTAAACCTTAGCTGTGTGAACCAGTTGGGGGTAACTTGGAAGGCGAAAGGGATATGGGGTGGGGGCTGGGGTGGGGATGGAGAAAGAAGTAGCAATAGGAAGAGAAACAGTAAGACATAGTTTGAACGGAGATGGCCCAGTCCAACCTTTTCATTTGGAAGTAGGGAACCAGGTCTGAGGAGGGAAGTGGTTTTCCTGAGACCACACAGCTAGTCCGTGGTGTATTGCCTTTCTTCCTTAGCAGGATATTCCAGGGTTCCCATGAGTATGATTTTTAGGAGTTGACTGTGGGAAACATAAAATGCATGCTGGAAAGATGACTTCTGAGGCCACAGTTCTGGGTACATTCCCTCATGCAGAGTATAATCATGAATGTCGCTGGATTATAGGAGACAAGACAGGTGGTTTCTAAATCTTGTTTCACCCTTGTCTTGAAAAAGGTTTGGAAGGATTTTCCTGTACTATTCGCAGTTCCCACTGCCCCTCGTCCTCCCCTCAGACCCTAGGAGCTAGAGAAACATTTCAACCTTCCCCACCATATCAACTTAGAAAGGGCCAGGCAGCAGGGAAGTGGTTTGATATTAAAGAGGAGACTTACTATAGAGCTTCGGCTTGCGGTAGTGATTTGGTGGAGCGCCCAAGAAAGAGTGAGCACTCAGGTTTGGGGCTTTGGTTGAGATAGGAGTGAGGATTATAATGACTCAGCTGGGAATGGCTCCTTCCAGTACAACGGCATTTCTTTAACAAGGAATACGAGTTAAATCCTTGTTCTTACAAACATGGCTACAAACCTCTGCAGCCCAGAGATGTGCAAGCTCACACCTTTCAGTCAGTACCTTGTTTAAATCTGTTTGGATAGTGCTTCCTTCCTACTCAGCGGTTCTGGAAATCAGAGAGGAAACAGTCAGGTCAACAGTGGAACCCCTGTAGGTGTGACTCAGCTGCTGAGTCAAGTGGGCCATCTACCTCTTTCCATGTCAGTTTGGA
>PVKM010021061.1:0-22913 GCA_004027735.1 Carollia perspicillata
AAGGGCAAGTCTCATAAAGGGCAGCATAACCCAGAGATGGTTGAATTCATTCCTAAACGTGAGTTTCCACCAGCCCCCCTCCTCAGAGCCCTGGTCCTCCCCGGGGAACTTCCTCCTCCCTTCTCCTGTTCAAGCTCATCTCAGGATTGAGAGAAACTTAGAAACCACCCTCTTTCCTCCTGTCTTGAAATGGGAATTAACTCTATCTTACATCTATCACTACCCTCCCTCCCTGCACGTCACTGAACACGGACGAGAACACCACTGCAGCCACACCCCCGCTGCCCCGCTCCTCCGCAGGCCCCAGGGCCTGGGCCTAGTTGGACTGCTCCTGAGACGAAGGCTGGCTGGGCTCGCATGGCGCCTCCGCATCCTGGTCATCTGCAAAGAACCAACAAGAGGGACTGGCCTCAGAAGTAGGAAAATGACCTATTTTCAGGCCCTAAGGAGAATTAATTTGCTTTTAATTTGCTAGGTGTTAGGAGACTGGGATTCTAGTCCCCACATGATACAGGCTAAAGTTCAAACTCCAGTCCTGCCTGTCACAGGCTGGGCAGCATGACAGAAGCTACCTCGAAGCTCTGACCCCAGCTCCTCCTCCTGCCTAATCAGATGGTCCTTACCTTGCAACAACAGGCTGGCATGCGGAACAGGTAAAACAGTAAGTGAGAACTAACTCTCACTAATGTCTGTTTCACTGCAGGTCCTGTTTAACCCTCAAGATAACCTCATGAGGCAGGGAGCACCCTCGGCCCACTTTTGCAGATACTGAAGCTGAGGCCCCAGAGTGAACTAACTTCCCAAGGTCACATGGCTGGTAAGTGGGAGAGCCTGGCTGTCTGTCCAGTACTGAGGCCAGCGTGCTTCATTCAGGCCACCTCCCCGGCTAACAGATCCAGGCAGCTCACACACAGCGAGTGTGCAGCGGGGCTCAGTGTCCTCTTCAGTAAAATGGGAATGATGTCGCCAGACGAACCTAGCTCAGGAGCTCTTTCTGACTGTCATCGTAAAGGCTGTGCTGAGTTTGCCAACCCTTTCCAAATCATTTCTTTTCCTGAGATGCTTCAGGGGACGATTGAAAGAGATTTAAAAAAAAATCCTTGAACATAAAAGTAACACAACCCAGAGATGGTTGAATTCATTCTGCAAAGGGCCCTTAAAAGAAAACCCAAAACATTTTCACATCCAAAATTTCAGTTGACCTTCACAGTAAGCCAATGAAGGGGCTCGTTTTACAGAAAAGACCGAGGCCTAGAGAAGGGTTTGTGGCCGGCAAATCTCAAGCAGTGCACCCGTGGCAGAGCTGCGCAGGGCCGGGTCTCTGGCTCCCGGGCAGGTCTCCCTCCAGGGTGGCCTGAGGAGAGGACCATCCCTACCACACCGGAACTGGCTCCTGCTGCTGCTTCAGGCAGAGCCCTCGCTGCTTCCCCCACCGGAGAGGCCCGGCACCTCTGCTCTGAACACACCACACCACGCCTCCCTCCACACCTTTGCCCATGGGCCCCGAAGAGCCATTTCTGGATAAGGCACTGGAGCCAGACAGAGAATTCTGTTGAAATCTGAGCCATGCCGTTTACATCTCTGAGAACCACTCAGGGTTCTGTGGGTTTCCTCAGCTGAGATGGGGGCCCACCTCCCTTTGTTTGTGTATGGAATTTAAGGGGGTGTAAGGAAAGAGCTTACCCCAGGCCCAGCACATTTTAATTCTGTTCTCTATTTCCCTTCTCTCCACATCTACTTCAGGTTAGCCCCCTTCCTCCAAAAAGGCTTTCTGGCTCCCCCACACACTAGAAGGCTGGTACTCACCAGTGGTCTCCTGGTCCGTATCAGAATGGATGGCCAGTGAGAAAGATGCCGGTGGTGGAGGCGGTGGCAGTGGGGGCAGGAAGTGGATTGCAGAGAGGAAGCCTGGTGGGAGGAACTGGGGCTGTGGTGACAGCGGCGGCGACGGCAGCAATGGCGGCGGCAGCAGGGTGGGTGGTGGAGGGTAGCTTGGCTGGAAATCTTCCCCTGGCTCCGATACCTGCGTGGCACACTCAGCAGAGAAGCCAGACAGGGGAGACGATTAGCCAGATGTGCTGATCAAACATGTCCCATTCTCCCAAATGGGGACCTCCCACGGGCTAGATTCACCTGTGTGGCCCAAATACCTGGACAGAAGGCACTTGAAACCAGGTATTCAGCAAACACCCACCTAATGACTGAAGGCAAGAAGGCGCGCAGGCACATCTCACATAAGCCTGGGGAAGAGCCGCACAGTACCGGGACTGAGCCCTGCCGTCTGTGCTTAGATCCATTACCTCACTTCATCCTGATGACCCAGGGAGGCGGCTCCCTTCCCACTCCCACTGTAATGATGAAAACCATTACATGGAATGAAGCCACCACCCCTGGGCCGCAGGGCTGGTGAGTGACTGTGGCAGGACTGGACCCCAAGTCTGCGTGACCCTGCTGCTCTGAGTTGGGCAAGGGTCCAAGTGCATCCCCAGCCTCTTGTGGTCTCATCTTCTGGCACACATAATGACTTGTCATTAAGAGTCAGGGAGTCTTCAGGCGCCCTAGTCTAACAGGACAGAACACCTGGGTGTAGGTAGTGCAGCTATTACTGAGTCGGGGAAGCTGGGTGACCTCAGGAAAGGAGCTTCAGCCATCAGCATTCTGTGCTTCTGTTACTTCTTCTGAAGACAGCAGGTAACCCCAGGCCACGGGACCCCAGGGCTGGCAGGAGGGGATCTGGAGGGGTGACGACTGCACAGCTCAAAGTTTAACTGAGAAAGACATGCGTGTACTAAAAAATAACAATGAATTTCAGATGTAGTTCCTATTATTTATTCTCCATCCAGATGCTTCAGAGCAGCACTCTCGAACTGTGTTCTGGAGAATCCTGGTGTCCTACAAGGTATTTTAGGTGCTTTTAAGTGCTCTTTGTCAGGGGAGTTGGAGACACCCCACAGACTGCCCACACATGGGTGAGTGACACGTGAGCACATTGAAGCCTTGAGGCCATCTGCAAAAATCTCCTTAGATTAATCCAGCATTTCCTAACTGCATGTGCCCACAAAGGAGGAAAGAAAGCCTACTTTTAAGTACCTACTATACGCTGGACCCTGTGCCAGGCACCTTATTTAATCTGTCAATGGCCCTGAGACAGGTCCTTTTACCCCCGCTGCACAAAGAACCTGAACGAGGTCCTCAGAAGCAGGTGGCTTCCCCAGGCCATAGAGCCAGTAAAAAGGAGGACTGGACACCAGGTCTGTCCAACTCCAGGCCTGTGATCTTTTGTGGGAAGAGAACAGAGGAAGCAAAGAAGCAGCAGGTGGAACAGACACAGAAATAGAAGGCAGATGATGTCCCTGGGGAGCATACAGATCCTGGGCAGGGGAAGCAGGACAAGGATGAAAGCAGTTCACAAGCTCTTGGTTTGAAACCACTTTACAAATAAATGCTGGATCTTCTATACAGACACGAAGTGGGTGGGAGGGGGATTATCAGTGCTTTAATTCCAAGCTACTCAGCCAAGTTTCCCCTGGATCACAGCTCCTGCCTGGGGCCTGTGGTGGCAGCGCAGGCCCGCAGGCCCACATAAACCAGCTGAGATCACACTCTTTAACAATGGCCGTCTGGCGGGACTGTCAATCAGAGCCCTGCTCTGGACGCCGGGCTCCAGGCTTCTGTGTGAGCAGACGGTGGGTGCGTGCTCCACTTGGCCACGACCCCTCTCTTTGTGTGGAGGCTAGAGACACCACGCTGTCCCTGGGGTTGCAAGGGGGGTGGCCAGTACCCACAGATTTCAGGTGGGGCAGGGTGGTGGTGAGAGTCTTATTTACTCCACCTCTGCCTGAGAGACAGGCTTAGGGTAGCAGAAAACACCCGGCTCCAGAATCAGGGCAGCCCGGGTGTACGTCCTGTTTCCATTATCAACCTGCTGGGTAATTTGGATCCCAGTCCCTCACCAACCAGTTCTGTGACCTTGGACACATATAGAACTTCTCCAAGCCTTCTTTCTCTACTCTACAATGAAATAATAACACATAGCTCGAAGGCTCAAATAAGGGTCAGTAGATGCCCTAGGGATTATTAAGAACAGTGGTTTTCAGACTTTCCCTGCTTGAATCAATGGAAAGTGATGCATATATAAAACTTTACAATATCTGAAACAGAGAGAAGGGGCACCACCGAGGCTGAAGCAGAAGTGGGGACCCCGCGCCCTGCATGGCTGGACCTGACTGGACAGAGCTGGGAATCCATCATAGTGGCTCCACGTGCTGTGGCTAATGACCCTCATTACATAAATGTCAAGCTTCCACATTTTTATCGCTTTCCACATTAAACCAAACAAGCCTGCTCTCTCCTCACTCCTCTCCATCCTCCATGCAAGGGAACATCTAACACTCAAGGTTAGGCTTTTCACTCTAAGGGAAGGAATAAAGGGGATGGTAGTCTACATTTCCTCAAACGTGAGCTGCATTGGAGCCAGCCTCCTCTCCAGGTCCAGCCTTATGGACCCAAAGTCAGGACTGGCCCCACAGGCAGTCCTGCCTGCAGTCCTGGCGACTCTCAGGGAGACGGCTTTAAAATGTCCTGGGCTGGAAGTAGCTGGTAACCAAAGCCACAAAACCCGGTCACCCCGACCTGTATCTCCTACAGCAGGGACGGCCTGACTTACACAGCCAGTACTCAAAACTCCAGGCCTGTGGAGCACACCGGCTTTTAACTGACCACTGATCTTATGAAAGGATTAAATGTCATTCCTTCTTTCAACACATATTTCCTAAGGTGACAGGTGTTTGGGGGAAAGGTTTCCATAGTTTTCATGACTAAACTTAAATGCCACTTCCTCCTGAAAGTCCTCTGTAGTCTCAAGTGGGCCATACCTGGGGCAGGGGACCTATGTCTGCTTCTGCCTCTGCCCTGAACTAGGTGGCTGCAGGAAAGTGGTATTTCCTTGCTGATGCCCGGCAAAACGAAGGGCCCTCTGGCGCCAGCATTCCATGAGCCCAGGCTGGTGGTCACTCAGTCAGTGTTCCCCGGCTTATCTGAGGTATGTCTGAGCTCCCAGAGCTTCTTAGTCCACGGCTCTAAAAGGCAAAGCTACAGCCCAGGCTGACCTGTGTACACAGGATGACTTATGTACACGTGTGTACTTCCAGAGGTGCACCCTGGACAAAGAAGCCAACTGGTGTCCTGGAATTGAGCATATATATGTGTAAGAGCAGCAAGAACAAACGGGACCAGGAGGAACCCAGAAAGGAGTCAGGGTGGCACTCACCGAGCCTCCTCCGTGGTAGTGGCTGTAGGACACGTGCCGGAAGCCCTGCTGCAGAGGGATCCCCAAGCCTGGGGACATGTCCTGGTAGCCCAGTGGGAATGGGTGATAGGGGTACATGCTGGAGCAGCTGGGATACAGCTTGGAAGGATCTCTCTCCAGGTGCTCAGCCCCCACCACAGAATCTGAGTGGATGTTCAAAGAGAGCCCTAAAAAGGCAAGCAGTGAGGGCAGTATGAAAACGAGAAGCTGGGGAAAAGAGCATCACATTACTATCCAAAGACAGAGGTACAGTAAACACTGAGATCCATTTACAAAGAGCTCCCACATCCATTATGCTTTTGACCCTCCCTGATTTTTAGACCTTTTGACCACATCCCACGGCTTGAAAAAATCCTGGGCACAGCCACGAAGCCCACTCGGCTGACTCCTGCTTCCACTCCAGCCTCCTCCAGTGCGATATACTAGCAGTTTCTCCTTTCCCGTCCACCTCAAGGCCTCTACAGATGCTGTTCCCTCGTCTTGGAAGGCGTTCTCCCCTAAACCCCCGTTGCCTCCTCAGTATTCAACTTCTACTCCCCCTCAGGACCACAGCTAGACCATTAAGTGCTAGAGAGCGCTACACAGTGATTTGAGAGACTCTCTGATCGGTGCCACTCCTCTCTGGCACCTAGTTACATGCTCAGTCCCTGGCGTTGAGAGAAGAACAAAGGAAGGCATCGGGGCGGTGGAAAGGTATCCTTCCACAGGACTGTTGTGCTCTGGGGACCAGGTTTTCCTAGTATATCCCAGAAGAGAGAAATGGCCTGCAGGGCACACCTAGGCCAATCCCCTTAACACACAGGCGGAAGGAGCTTGCCGAAGGTGGCAGAGTGCACGGCCCCATCCCCGGACTCTGACGGGTGCTCCTCCTGTCACCCATCACAGGAAAAACCAACAGGGAACTGCACCCAAAACCAGCCGTTTTTCTAAAAGCCTTAAATCTACATGTGACTTGAAGTTGCACTTTAATGCTGAAAACATAATCTACATAGGAACAATGTAATTTATGCTCATGGTGGGCAGGAAAAAGTAGACAGCAGCTCAATGAAGCAACTTTCTCCTGCATGGAGCAAAAAAACCCTGTCCCATGCCCTCCCACCCACGCCCAACGAAAGGATGGGAGAGGGTATGAAGTGTGGTGCGCATGCACACTGGGCCCCGACTTGGATAAGGGGAGGGGCCTCCAGAAAGCAGAAAGACACAGAAGGGCGTCCAGGCACAGGAAGTCCTACAAGGGGAGGGGGCAGGGTAAGGGAAGGCTCCCACCCAAGAAATGAGCGGGAAAATGTGCTCAGGCAGACTGGAGGAAGGTAGAGTTGAAGAGAAGCCTTCTAGAAAAAGCCATCAGCTCTCGGAAAAGGTGGAGGAATGCGCAGGTGCAGTGATCATTGCACTGGCCCACCCACAGAGACGGCCTGGGGGGAGGTGCCTCCAGCACAGGAAAAAAGCGGGAAGAGGTGCGCAAGCGCAGTAGGGCCAATGTCTCTTCAAGAAGCCCGGGCTGAGGAGATCGGAGGCCATTTTGTCCTTGCAGGACACAAAGGCAAGTGTCAGAGCTAAGTATTAAAAACCGTCTGCACCACCCACTGCTCTTTCTTTTATCTTTTTGCAAAAAAACCACTCAGCTCAAATTCATATTCAGAGGAAGTTTTCTTAAAGCAAGTTCACTTCAGAAAGCATTTTCCCCACCCCCTCCCCCAAGTCCCATCTGGGGACGCCAACATGGGGTGTGGGGAGGCTGCAGCCCTGACAGGAACCAATGGCAGAGGAAGGCTGCATGGAGGCCGGGAATCTTACCGAAGGCGAACGACGAGCTGGGAATGGGCCGCAGCGACCTACGCATTTCCATGTGGCCAGAACCTCCTGTGCCTGCGGCCTCCGCCGCGACCTGCGGCCCCACGAAACTGGGAATGGCCACAGCAGCTTGTTCGCCTGCACCGGTGTGGCTGCCGCCGGCCAAAACTGGCTGGAAGGCGCTGGGGCCAGGGCTGGGGCCGTGCGGTGGTCTCTCCTGCAAGCAGGTGGCCGCGCGGTCCTCAGGGCCTGGCTCCGGGTCTCCCGAACTGGCCGGAGGAGGAGGCGGACGCAGGCTGGAGGCTGGGGCGGCAGCTTCGGCCCGGGGGGCTAGCTCCTGCTCCTCGTCGGAGGCTTGCTTCCTGAGCATCTTCTGCGCGGCCATGATCTTCTGGCGTTCAGTGATAAGGCAGCACTTGTCGCAAGTGCACTGCTTCCAGCGACAGTTGCCCGCGTGGCCCTTGACTGCCACCAGGAAGCCATGGTTCCGGCACCGCGAGCATTTAGGGGTGCGCAGCATCTTGGCGGCCAGCTTAGCAAGGTCTGCCTTCATGAAACAACCGCCACCTCTAGGAGCTGCCGCGCAAGTGAGGCGGGAAGAGCAGAGCCCCAGAAGTCCCTGGTGCTGGGGACATTGGATACACTTGTAACAAAGTTGTTCTCCGTACGTCCCAGGAACTGCAGCAAGACCCCTGGCATTCCCTCCACTTTGGGAGGGGGGATGGTGCAAAATTTGGAGTTTCGGTGCCTTGATTAATCAGATGCAAGGGATTGGGTTGAATAAATTCTATATGGAACACTATTGCATGTATGTCATCTGGGTTATCTGAAGTTGTAGGCATTTAATTTTCTGAAATTTCTTATTTCCCAAGAGACAAGGTATTTTGTAACTTCAAAAAAGGCGGAGTAATGTTCAACGGTCCACAGATTTGAAACTCCAGAGGAATGTAGCTCTCAGTAAACCCATTCCAGTAGAAAAGCTTTCTAAGATAAAAACCGTGTTTCTCCTACCAAAAGCTGCTGCTAAATTTCATTTCTCGCCCCTGTGTAGAAGCAGCCATTCACAGTAATGCTTCCAGAATATTCTCGAGAGCGCAGAGCGGTGTGATAGTGGCTCGTGGCTGTGTCCTGATAATAGTTTCCATGTAAGACTTTGTTTCTGGAAGATGGTGTGTTAGTGTTTGTGATGCCTTCCAAAGTAAAGCATACTCAAAATGCTTTAAAATAAAATAGACCTAGGATATTTCAGCATGAGTTTGACTCATTGCTTAACTTTGCCACGAATTTAGTTATACCTGTAAAGCAACCCAAATCTTGGGACGCCTGAAAAGCTGGCATGAATTTCATAGTTTCTCAAGGCAACTAAAGTACTTCATTTCCTTGTTTGGCAGAAATTTGTGACACCCAGAGGTCTTTTTTTAAGTCCCTAAAAAGGAAAGAAAAAAAAAAAGCCACTCAGATGTAAGTTGAAAGCTTTATAATCATAGAATCAATCATGTTTAAGAAGGTATTTATAGTTAACACTTGACTAAAATGTGCACTTTAAATTGCCCTTTCTCTGAAACTCTGCCAGTAGAATGTTCTGTAGAAGCTAAGGCCTAGCCAGTGTCCTTCTTGATTATCCTGTGCTTCTGAACTATACAGTTCAGCTGGTTGCAGCTGAACTGTATATTTCTCACCAGTTGCCTGAGAATAGGAAATGTTTGCCATTCTGAGGCTGATTAGATACTGAAAGGCTGAATAGGGGGTTATAAAGCCTTTTTTTCTGCTTGAAAGAAATACATATCTTATTAAGAGGGCAAGAGTATAACCTTTGTATTATTTGGCTTTTCAGGAATTTCACTGGTAATTTTACATCCATTTGAAGAGATCTGGGTTTGTCTTTGATAAAAGGACAGGCAAGTTCTTTTCTGACTCCACCCAATTCAAAATTTTTTACTGACTGTCATTTGAAAACGGTATTTAAAAATCATAGCTTTAGTACTACTGTCAAAAATCTAGGGCATAAGCTTCATTGTTTCATGATACTGCAAATTTAAGGTCACTTTCTGCATTATCAAATTTAAAACTTTGACATTAGATGACAGAATGATAAGGCCTAAAAAAAACTACTCTCATTTACATTTCATGTTTGACCCAAGTTCTCTTCATTTTCCTATTAATGATTTAAAGGAAAATCCTATTCAAAGCCAACTCTTTGAATTAACATATTTCAGCCTTGTTAACTACAAAATGCTTTTATATTTACTTCATAGCTTCAGGGGCAAAATATATCCAAGGTGAGGTGAATTTACATAGTGCTGCTTTAGAATATTAATAAGCAACCATATATCTTTTTAATCAGTGGTCACATTGTAAGATGTAGAAACCCCAAGGTTTATACAGTAAGTAAATCTAAGAGGAAAAAAAAAGGCTAGTTTATTTTTCTTCCCGACTAAAGTCTTAATTTATATAGGTAAATTTCAACAGAGCTTTATTTATTACACTCTTGGAAATTCAGGCAAATTGATAGTTTTGTTTTATTTAGCTTGAGGACTGATTACTTCTTAGGCTGCTGTTTTTTTTAAATGTATACATTTCTTTAAATTGTTACTTAAAAAGATGGTAACAGATGGTAAGGACATCGAAGTGAAAAACTGGAAGTCAAAAGGATGGGGGCAATACGTGTACAACATTCCCCTCTCTTCCCCACACCTAAACCTTAGGAAGTTTATGTTCAAGTCAGTCGGCATCATCATAAGCAATGGTTTGTAAAATAACAAGTTATAGTTGCTGGAGAATCAGCAGTTTGACTGTACTTCACAGTAAAGGGGCTGGTTGCTGGCTACGTCTGACTCCCAGCTTCAGTAATGGACCCCTTTCCCTCGGAGTCCCAAGTTTCCTACCTTGAATAATGCCTCTTCTCTTTGGTTAATGTGGTTGCTATTAGTACTGTTTAATTTGTATTCATTTTAAAGGGCCCTGTATTATGCAATGCACGGAGTGCCATTTATAATCATTAAATATTGCATGCACTGTGAGTTTTCCTTAATGGTGGCACCCAAGGATAAGGAAGGCCTTTTTTGCCAATGGCATCTTTTCCCCAGCGGCAGATAACCTAGATCATCTGCTCTCTTTCCCTTCTTCAGGCTTTCTCAAATGAGCAATGAAAACTGTACTGAAGATTTTGTAGGGGGTGGAGGGGAGGATTTACATGACACATCCCAGAGCAAAGGCTTTCTAAATCCTGCCTCAGCATTTCTGTTTTCTCAGGATCAGATTCTGCTTCGCCGCACCCACTAGAAATTGGTCTGTTGTCCCTCTTCTCCCCCAGCCCCACCCCGCACCCAGCGTCTAGCTTTTCCTCCCTATGATTTTTTAAGTATATTTTATTGATTATTCTATTACAGTTGTCCCAATTTTTTCTCCCCTTTATTCCCTTCCTCCCTGCATTGCCCCCCACCATCCAGAATTACACTCCCACCCCTTAGTTCATGTCCATGGATTGTACATATAAGTTCTTTGGCTTCTCCATTTCCTATACTGTTCTTAACCTCCCCCTATTTTGTGCCTACCATTCATGCTTCTTTTTCCCTGTACCTTTCCCCCCATTCTCTCCGCTGATAACCCTCTATGAGACCTCCTTATTTATTATTCTTTGCCTCTTCTAGTTGTTTGCTTAGTTTTTGTTTTTTAGGTAGGTGTTGATAGTTGTGAGTTTGTTGTCATTTTACTGTTCACAGTTTTTGATCTTCCATTTCTTGGATTAAGTCCCTTTAATGTTTCATATAGTAAGGGCTTGGTGATGATGAACTCCTTGAACTTGACCTTATCTAAAAAGCACTTTATCTGCCCTTCCATTTTAAATGAAAACTTTGCTGGATAGAGCAATCTTGGATGTAGGTCCTTGCCTTTCATGACTTGGAATACTTCTTCCCAGCTCGTTCTTTCTTGCATGGTTTCTTTTGAGAAATCAGCTGACAGCCTTATGGGAACTCTTTTGTAGGTAATCCTCTCCTTTTCTCTTGCTGCTTTTGAGATTCTCTCCTTATCTTTAATTTTGGCTAATGTAATTATGATGTGCCTTGGTGTGTTCCTCCTTGGGTCTAACTTCTTTGGGATTCTCTATACTTCCTGGACTTCCTAGAAGTCTATTTTCCTTCACCAGGTTGGGAAGTTTTCCTTCATTATTTGTTCAAATAAGTTGTCAATTTCTTGCTATTACTGTTCTTCTGGCACCCCCATGATTCGGATATTGGAATGCTTAAAGTTCTCCCATAGATTCATAAGCCTCTCCTTATTTTTTTGAATTCATTTCTTCATTCTGTTCTGGTTGGATATTTATTTCTTCCTTTTGTTCCAAATCATTGATTTGGGTCCCAGTTTCCTTCCCTTCACTGTTCATCCCCTGTATATTGTGCTTTTTTTCACTTTGTGTAGCTTTCATTTCTTCCTTCATTTTGCCACCAAGCTCAATCAGTTCTGTGAGCATCCTGATTACCAGTGTTTTAAACTCTGCATCAGATAGGTTGTCTGTCTCCTCGTCACTTAGTTCTTTCTCTGGAGTTTTGATCTGTTCTTTTACTCGGGCCATATTTCTTTGTCTCAGCGCACCAGTCTGGGTGACTTTTTTTTAACTTCTTGGTTGTTGGACTTCATGCAGATGATTTTCTGGCAGTTCTGGTTGTTCTTTGTTTTTAAATTGGTTGTTATCCTTCTTTTGGTTGTGAGATGAAGTGAAGCATTTCTGCCTGTGCCTCCATCTTGGCCAGAACTCTCTTTCCTATATTTTTGAGAGCTCTGTAACAGCTGTGACTCTCTTATTTTCCTTTATGTCTAGCACAAAATAGACATTCAGTAAATATTTGTTGAATGTATAAGTGAATCTCGCCTCCCTCTCCTGCCAATGTCAAAGTTATAATTGGCACTGTAAATCAACTTGGCTTCAGCAACTTTCCCCAAACATTACACAGAACAGAAAGCCCAGAGTGACTAGGACCACTTTCCTGACAAGCAGAATTTTGGAATCAACTTTGGTCCCTTGAACTCACCCCCTATCCCTAATGATTTAATAGTACTAATAGTAATAGCTAGCACTAAGTATGTATATGTGCCAGTAATTCTTAAGTTATCTATGTGCATTAATTCATAAAATCTTCACAACAACCCTCTAAGGTAGGCACTATTATTTTCACCCACATTTTCTACATGAAGAAACTGAGGCCTAGAGAAGTCAAATAACTTGTCCAAAGTTTTACAGCCATTAAATGGCAGAATCATGATTCCAAACCAGGAAATCTATCCTCAAAGTCCCTATACTTAACCATATATCTGCTAACTCAATATTTCTTTTGAACAAACACAGTGCTCTCCCCAAGAAAACTTTGGTGATGAGTAGAAATGTTTGTCTTCTTATATACCCCATTACAGTTGGGGCAAAGGGGGGTAGAGTTGGTAGGAGCCCAGGGAAACTCCCTAGGATGCCCTGCTTAGTTGTTTTCCTCCACCCACAGCCAGTATTTATCACCAACTATGTGCTAAACATAAGGGACACAGAGCTAAATACAAAAACACGATTCTTACCTTTAGTCATACATAATAGCTGGCAAACCATACAGCAAACAATTACAAATGAAAAGGGAATGGTGGGGGCAGAGAGGGCAGGATACTATGAGAACCCATATGAGGATCCTAACCTTCATCAGAAAATCAAGGAATACTTCTTTGAAGGGCTGATTTTTAAGCTGAGGTCTAAAGGATGAATAGGAATTAGCCAGGTACAGGAGCAGGAAAGTTGTGTTCCTGACAGAGGGAATAGCATACTTGAAGGCCTGCAGTGTGGCTACAACACAGTAAGGTCGGAGATTGGAGAGAGATGAGATACAGAGGTTAAGCAGTAGCCAGGTCTTGGATGGACTCCTTAGGGGTAAATACAGGTATTGCTATCAAACACTAAGGAGAGAAAACGACGTGGCAAGGGCCAGGCCAAACTAGAATCCACATACCCAACCACCTAGTCCCTGCCCTTGGTTTTTCTTTCAGAAAGCAGAACAATCAGTAACTAGGACTTGCATAGGTATTTCAAGATTAAAATGGAGTCGAGTAGGGTTTTCTTGGGGTGGGTGGTTCAGGTGGGGCACACATTCAAGGGCTAGCTGTGGCCCTGAACTAGCACAGTGCTAGGCAGGGTTGTTCCTTCTAACCCTGGAGTCCTGCTGACTGATCCATATGAATCTCCTAGGAATCTTAAAGAGGCTAGGCAGTGATGGAAGACAAAGGAGTGAGAGAAAAGAAGAGTGAGCTGAAATCAAACAGAATGCAGCTGAAGAGGGTATACATTATTAAAAGGGAATAACAGCTTGAATATCTCTGTCCTTTGTTAAAATGCAAATTTGATTTAACACAACATGTATAAACTTAATGCCAATAAATGCAGGGCACTGTTCCCTAGTAAAATTAGAGTCAAAAAGAACAAAGGAGTGAAGAAAATTAAATTTAATCTCCCTTTTTCTACGTATGTTCCTAGTCTAGTTTCTTAGACACTAAATTCCCATTTATTGAGAGAGAGAGAGAGCAAGCTACTCCAGAATTTTCCCCTAAATTCTGCTTTTATGAAAATGGCAAGCAGATATCAGGAATTTATTTCAAAAGCCCTTTTCATTTTATGTCAGAGTCAGTAAAGCTTCAGTCCATGCTATAACTATAAACAGATGGCAAGAAAAACTGCCCTAGAGACAGGCAAACTGGGTGAGAGCCTGATCACTATTTATTAGCTGTGTTACTTCAGCTAAATCACTTACCTTCTTTGGGTCTTAGTGGTAGTAGCAGTAGCAAAACTATTTGTATAAGGTACTGCAAGTGCCAGTGTCCCACATTTATCCCATTTAATATTAATATTTCATGAATGCTTACAGCTTTGCAGGCCTGGTCTCATTTAAACCACAGAACAACATCTATAAGGGAGGTCGTTTTATTGTGATTATTTGACAAAAGGTAAAACTGAAACTTAGAGAAGTTAAGAAATTTCTTACCCTAGATGTACAGGAAGTGGCAGAAACATGTATGAATGGGCTCCCAGTCTGTAATCTTACCCACTGCACCGTATTGCCACCATTTAGTTATTTCATTTAACTATGAAACCAGATCTTTGATTCTTGAGAGAATTCAAGGATTAATGAGAGAATGCATTTAGAATGGCCGGCACAGTGTCCAGTATCTGGTACATGGTTAGCACGCATTACATTGTCTCAAGGAGAAGGAAAGGGAAAGGCAATGGGAAAGGAAGAGGAAGAAGCAGTGTCTCTGACTTACCCAAGCCCACCTCCAGCAAGATCTGATTAGGTCGCATAGCCTTTCTGGGGAGAGTCAGGCTCTCCCAGCACAGATTAAATCCTAAACTGTCCAGCACCATAACTGTTACCCCCATGTGGCTATTGACCACTTGAAGTGAGGCAAATTCAAATTAAGATGTGCTGAAAGCATAAAACACACAGCAGATTCCAAAGACATAGTATGAACAAAAGAATGTAAAATATCTCATTAATAATTTTATCTAGATTATATATTAAAGTAATATTGTGGATCTTTTGAGTTAAATAACATTATTTTTAATGTGGCTACCAGAACATTTTAAATTACCTCTGTATTTTTCACTTCTTTTAGACAGCACTGAATGAGACAGCAGTCTGCTCAGTCCTCCTTCCATTCCAGAGACCAGGCTTTCAACGGCGGCCCAAATTCAAGCCGTCACATCATTGCCTGGGAAATACACCATGTGGGTTCACAGGTCCTTTCCTCATGTTAGTTAGATTACCTTCACTAAGTGGAATGTAGTCCGATATTTAGGGCCTTTGTAATGAAATCAAACAGTCTCATGCTTTAGAATTGGAAATATTTATCTGACTACTAGATTATGTTAGCTAGAAGAGTCTAATAAAACTCAGTTTGCATTTTGAATCTTCAAATGTATCGATGTTATTTTTATAGGAATAATTTCATATTTATCTTATTAGTTAAATTACCAGTAAAATGCTGTATAAACTGTAAAAAAAGAGAAGTATGTCATTATATACTAAGGTTACACATTCCTATAATACATAATCCATCGGATTCTCCTAAGATCCCAGCTAGAGGGCATGGGTTGATTATTTACATGGTGCTTGATAAATGTAGTCCTTTGGATATTTAATATTTTAAGAACTCTAGAAATTTAATGTTGCTTTGCACAGATAATTCTTTAAACAAACAAAAAAAGACAAGATTTCTCATGAACAGTTTTTATCTAAGCATGTACTGATTATTACCCCCTGAGACATTTTCTTTAAACATGGTTAGACTTACTTAGTTTAATGAGTTTGGAGATTGTTGCTTTTTCCCCTTTAATTTGCCAGATGAATCAGGAATATTTATTTTAAGAGACAGTTTAAGGAACTCCGTAATTCCAATCTGTCAGAGTTTTACAAATAAAACCCAGTTGAATGCCTGTTATTGTTTCCAATCTGGTCAAGCAAAGAGATAAAAAGTATACAGTTCATCAGAATAATTAGTTGATTGGGGTTAAATAATTCTAAGAATAAACATTTGACCCTCTGGCACATCACAAACCTCCTGGAGTGAGGAGGATTATAAATTAAATGTACAAGATTTAAAATGGTTCTGATATACCCTGAACATTATTGCGGGCATGTGGGACACATTTAGATAAGTTAAAACCAAGTGTGGGTTTAGAGTTTAGCCATCTTTGATCGTTGGTTTACTAAAGCTTTATTGCTTTGGTGTGAGGATAGGGGAGCATAGAGGAGCCACTGGAAAGAAAGGAATAGTGGCAGCAGTGCCCCCTGCTGCCTGATGGCCACCTCCCTTCAGTTGCAGGGATTTTTAGAGACACAGTACCCCAAGGGACAATGAAACTGTATTAAGTATAAAGTAGTCAGGAAGGAAAGGCCTGACCTTCGTTGAGGGCCTATACCATTGCAAGCACTGTGCTATAATTTAATTTAATAACAACATGAATTTCATTACAAATTCAGGAAAGACTAGGATGAAGTTTATAGATAAAGAAACTGAGATTCAAGAAAGTTAATCAATCTGTACAAGATTCACAGTTAGCTGGGGAATGAGCCAGGATTTGGACCCAGACATGCCTCGCTGCAAACCCAGGGATTATCCTGCAGCACACAGGCAATGCCCGTGGGCTGTGGGCGCAGTTCAGACTCCTACAGGTATGGTGACCCGCCATTCTGATTTGCCCAGGAGTTGAGAGGGTTCAGGGACACTGGACTTTTAGCGCTACAACCAGGTGAGTACAGTGCAAATGTGACTCAGTTGGTCAAACTAGCTGGAACTCAGCTGATAAAGGAATCAGTCTAGAAGGGTTATACTGAGTGGGGGGAAAGGAAGGTCGTCCAGTTGTCTGTCTTGTTCCTCTCTGTGCCCCAGATGAACAATCTCTGTCCTACTTATTTTATGCCATGACACATCTGGGACATTGTCAGAGAAGTTCACATTTCTGCCAGTTATGATTTCTTCAGTTCCTGTCCTAAATCATCAAAGTCGGTTGGAATTTAGTTAACTGAATAAATGACCACTCAAATGGAGGGGAAAGATCGGAGACTGGCCTCACAGAAACATGAGCTGTGTGGGGACCAGAGGAGAGGGGTGAGTGATGGAACTGACACTCACAGAATGTTCATTATGTACACAGGGCCCTGGGCTAGGTATTTATGCACATTACCTCTTCTTATAACATCTCTGAAAGGTTATAATTAACCCTAATTACAGATTTTTTAATGAAATAAACGAAGCTCAGAAACCACTCAATAATTTGCCTAAGTTCACACAGTTAGAAAAAAAGGTGAATTTAGAATTTATTTTTACCCAAAGCTATGACTTTTTCCACTATATTATAGTGTCTGACTCATAGTAGTGCTTAATAAATATTGAGGTTCCCTTCCCATTGTCCTTCATTGGCTTTTTAAAATAAAATAACATACCAAAAACTATCTTCTCCAAACTTATGATGGATATAGGGATTCATGGGGGGAGATAAAGTTATCTGCTTAAGTTCACTGTACAAGTTGAAACTGAGAAAATAATTCAAGGAACCACTTCAGTTCACTCTCTCGAGATGAGCTGGCCAGTACCCCAGGAGGCTAGATCGGACACTGAACAATAAGGTGATAAATAAGCAAAATAAGCAATGTTTTTACAGGCTCGTCTGAAGTATTCCCTACACTATTTTTCAAGTGACAATTTACCTGCATGGACTAAGTACAAATTAATGTCTGGCATACTACTTAAGTATTGTAATGATCAGAAAAACACAAGAGAGGTGGGTTAATAAAGGAAGGTTTTCTGGTATACATATTTTACCCTTAATTCTGTAAGACAACCTGAACTGGCAGAGGACAGTGGACAGATACACACAAAGACATGGACAGGGATAAGGGCATCTTGCGTGGACATATTTGTGTAACAGGAGTGGAGGCACCATTAATGGGCCTAAGTATTTGTGGCCTATTAATCAAATATCCTACATGCAAATTAAAGTGTGATGAGAAGGAAGTGAGCAAATATGATATGGAGATAAAAAATATCTACCAGATACTTGAACAAGCGCAGGTTCTGTTAGCAAAGAGAAATAGGAAATTGGCTCTTGGTAGACAACAACGGTGGCTGCCACTTCATATCTGTAAAATGGGGAGAACGTTTATCTTGTATGGTTGTTGTTGTTGTATGGACTAGAGATATTTAAATCACCTGACAAAGTACTCAAGGAGTATTTGCTGTTGTTGTTTTTAAGCAGTCCATGATTCTGTTTTTAGAGCTTATGAACATTCTGTTTGGGGACAATGTTGGATAGTATTAACACTGCTTTGGTGTATTAATTCAAAATGTGCCTGGCACATAATAAGAACTTAATAAAAATCTGTTGAAAGAATGAAGTAATACATTTCAACTCTCTTCTCTTTAAGTATAACAAATAAAAGAACATAAAAGTTTGTTACATCTGGCCCTGTGGAAAGGTCTACTTTTCAACTCAAGTTAGCAGAAAGGACGCAGCAAAAGTGAAATAATGACTTCAAAACGTTGCCCTGTGTTGCATACGTGCCAAAGAGAGAAACTTCATAGTGGTGGATGCATGTTCTCTAATGGTGAAATGTTCTTCCAGACGACTTCCAGTTTTCACAGACCCTATAGCTGTGTTGCAATAAAGTTATTGAACTAAGAATTGTCCAAGAAAATTTTGGTCCCGAAGATTCCTAGATTGTTTTCTTCAACTTGTACATTTTATTTTGCAATATTTTAGTGTTACAAAACAAGTATCTCGTACAAATGAGATAAATTAATTTAACCTCTGTTTTCATAAAATAGCCAGTACTCTATGTTACATGCCAGCAAAACATCCAAGTTGTACCTGCGGGAAATAGAGGCTTGAGTAAACGTGGCTGCTATCATTACTTCAGCCCTCTACTCCTTATTTCCTCTAAACTCCATTTCTGATAGAATCCAGCATTTCCCAAAATATGCTCCGTGGAAGGCTACTGTATTCTTTGGACCATGAGATGCACCTAGGTTTTAGAGGAGGAAAGCAGGAAAAAAAATTTGAAGCAAAAAATGTGGTAAAGTACTTAATAACATAAATAACATAATATTTCACCAATGTAAATGTAAACAGAACTCAACAGCAGCATTAACAACCATTATTCCTCCCAAATTGGTGTGGGGGCTGGGGGGTGCGTCTTATAGTCCAAAAACGGTATGTCTGTAAAATGTGAATAGGTATCATATAATAAAGGAGGTTTGAGCTCCAGTAAAATTAGGAAATCCTACATTAAGAAAGTTAAAGTTCTTTACTCTAAACTTCTCTTTAATACATTAATGTACCCTGTGAATCCCCAGGGGGAAGTGGGAATGCAGTGTTTCTCAATCTTTTTATTCAGCATTGGCCCTCCCTCCCCAGGAGCCTTTTTAGACTTTTTCTAACTGCCCCTTTCTGTCCCCCTTTCCCTCCCCCTGCCCAAAATTAAATACTAAGGAATAAGGTTTGGTTCAGTAGAGCTGAATTTTGTAGGACAATTTTTTGAATTGTACTAAGATTTTTTGACCCCTAAAAAACAACTTTCACCTCCCTGGGAATGACATCACCTCAGTTGAGAACACACGCTCCTCAGACAGGCTTGGCCATTGACCTTTCAAGTGGACTGATACTCCCAGGAGGAATGTACTTGGGAAGCCCTGAATTAGTCAGCATGGAATATTTTAACATTTCATTGTTCCCTTATGACTCAAGGAGTGTCTTCTCTTCCATTCTGAACTTCCTGGTGCTAAAAGATAAGTTGAAGCATATTAAAAATTTAAATAGTTTATTTGAGCAAAAATTGATTCCAATCAGGCAGGGCCAAATGGGAAATAATTAGACTCCACTAACAAGAGCTGGAGAGAGACTTCTATAGATAAGATGCCAAAAGAAAGCAAGGAAATTGATTGGCTACAGCTTAAGTGGCTGCCTTATTTGGAAAAGCCTAGCTGGCTATTTGTGGTTGGTTGTCCTTAGGTTTCAATTTGTTAACCTTGAGAAGTTTGTAGGCTTTGGTTTTGGTTCCCTTATGTAGACCCCTAAAGCATCAGAACCACCTCAGCCTAATGCCCTTCTCATTTAATGACTTTAACCCTGGGATAAGACTAGAATAAGGACAGGAGTTCAATAAAACTTGTTGATTGAGAAAATTTGTATCTGCCTCTGCTCTGGCCATTGTCCTTAGTTTGTGGTTAGAATTTTATGCCAGTCATTTTTTAAAATTATGGTAAAACACACATAATATACACTAATCTTAAGTGTATGGCTTAGTGAATTTTCAGATTTGTACACATGCCTAGTTCAGGATTTAAGTACTGAATTCTTAATGAGAGAAACTTGGACCTTTGACCTCCTGTCATCCGCATACTGTGGTTTTCAACTTCAGTAAAGTTCACTAAAGAGTACACCTAAGGGAGCTGGTATATCCTGCTCGCAGAGAGCCTCATTCAGGGGGTTTGGGATATAATCTCGGGTTTTAAATAAAGCCCCCCAGGTGATTCTGATACAGGTTGTCCGTGGTCACACTTCTGAAAAACACCGGCCTCCCTGCAGGATAAAAGTCAGAAGTTCTCAACAGCGCATTAAGGCTTTTCCTAATTTGACCCAATTTTTTCCCCCAGATTCATCCCTTCCAAGTTTCTACCACGTCAGATTACTCCCCTCCTCTCAGCAGGTCATACATTCATGTTTACCCTCACCTCGAATCATCTGTCTGTGCTTATTCACACAGAAGATTTCTATGCGACCTCCATGACAAAGCTACGCTGTCATCTCTGGGAGGTCTTCTTAACCTCACTAGGCAGAATTAGTTGCCCCCCATTGTTTATCCAGAACTTCATTCAAACTCCTGTTATAATACTGATCACACAATATAATTTTTTAAGTCTTCAGTTTAGAAGTAAGAAAGGAGGAGTATGTCTAGCTCCTCCCTGAACCTCCGACCCCGCACAGGACCAGCACACAGTGGGTGGATAAATGATCGTATGCCACTGATTGACACGTGGAGTCACTCAGGTCTCATTGTGCGGGCCGGTGAGACTGCGAGCTTCCTGTGGGGGAGAGAGGATTTCTTATTTATTTTCATAATATCGAAAACCATGGCAGGGATTCAGTAATCAATGAAAAAATATCTAATGAATGAAAATAATCGGCCCCCCTCCCCCCACAACTTGCTCCATGTTTACTAAGCTCTTGGAGGAAAAATAAGGATGAAGTCAGTGTTGGGAGGAGGGAAATGTCATCCCCACCTGCCAGGTAAGAATATTATGTAAAGCTGGGGGCCTTAAGACTGGCCTACAGCCAGTCTTAGTACGGGTTCTTAGTTCTCTCTGCCCACTGCCTTCATAGAATACTCTGTTGCCAGGGAGATGGCCATTTCTTTAAGTGGGCACGTGGGGCGAGGACTCGAAAAGACCTCTCAGGAAGCCACCTGCGCATGGCGACCCTTCGCCCCCTCGCCAACGTCCTCATCTATTTACTCGCCTATTCTTGTGTTTACTCATGCTTGTACTGGCTGATTTATCTTTTTAGCATCTTCGTAGAGGACTAGGTAGCAGAGCTGCCACTTGGCACGGAGACCTTTACCGACCCCACCGAGGTAAGACCCAGGGACCTCGGACCACGGGCTTGGGAGGGCTGAGGGGCGGGGTTCCTTCGTTTACCAGAAGCCCCTTCTCTGAAGGAGCGACGGAGGGGCGGAGCACGCCCTGAGGGTGAGGTGCCCTGCGATTCTCCTAACTAAACTCTCGCGACTGGGCTTTGAAGATCTCGCGCCAACCCAGCCATAGCGGCTGCGCAGGCGCGCTAGGAGCGTTGGAAGAAACTCGGTGGGTGACTCGTGGGCGGCCCATTCGCCCTGACCGTTGGTTCGGGGCGGGGGGCTCTCGAGAGAAGTTCACTGCGCATGTGCACCAGTTCTGCGGCCCGAAGGGAAGAAAGAGCCCTGGCTGAGGACTGGTGTAATTAATTGATTGATTATACGGAGAGTGGCCATGTGTGACGCTGGCGGTTACCCAGCCCTGCGGGCGAGAAGTGCGGGCAGAAGCAAGGGCAGGCTGTGGACCGCGGCGGCCGCGGAGGAACAAAGCTATGAATATGGTTCTACGAGATACCTGCTGCTATGCGGCCTGGGCGGGATGGTGAGCTGTGGGCTGACGCATACGGCCATTGTGCCCCTGGACCTGGTCAAGTGCCGCATGCAGGTGGACCCCGACAAGTACAAGGGCATCCTGAGCGGCTTTGGTGTGACGCTGCGGGATGAGGGGCTGCGAGGCCTGGCCCGAGGCTGGGCCCCGACCTTTTTTGGCTACTCCATGCAGGGTCTCTTCAAGTTCGGCCTCTATGAGGTCTTCAAGATCCGCTACGCGGAGCTCCTGGGCGTGAAGAAGGCTTACGAATGGAGAACCGGCCTGTACCTTGCCGCCTCGGCCAGCGCCGAGTTCTTCGCGGACGTGGCCCTGGCGCCCATGGAGGCGGTGAAGGTCCGCGTTCAGACGCAGCCAGGCTACGCCAGCACGCTGCGGACCGCGGCCCCCAGGATGTACAGCGAGGAGGGCTTGTGGGCCTTTTACAAAGGCGTGGCGCCGCTCTGGATGAGGCAGATCCCCTACACCATGATGAAGTTCGCCTGCTTCGAGCGCACCGTGGAGGCCCTCTACAAGTACGTCATGCCCAAGCCCCAGAGCCAGTGCACCAAAGCTGAGCAGCTCGCCGTAACCTTCGTGGCCGGCTACATTGCTGGCATCTTCTGCGCTGTTGTGTCCCACCCGGCCGATTCCGTAGTCTCCGTTTTGAACAAGGAGAAAGGCAGCACGGCTTTTGGAGTTCTCCGCAAACTGGGGTTTCAGGGCGTGTGGAAGGGCCTGTTCGCCCGGATCATCATGATTGGCACCCTGACAGCGCTGCAGTGGTTCATCTATGACTCTGTTAAGGTCTATTTCAAGTTGCCTCGCCCTCCAGTCGCTCAAGCACCGGAATCCTTAAAGAAGTAGAAGTAGGCGTGGACTTGTCAAGTCCAGTAGCCACCATGGGCCCATATTTCGATCCAGTGGGGGAGTGCGTTTAGACAGTACTAAAGTGAAAAGTGTTAACAGTTTTTTGGAGAGGTGATTTAATATGCAGTCCGAATCCTCTTTAAATGATTAATTCCTGTTTGGCAATCCAAGGGGATAGCAACCGTTTCATTCGCAACCATTATCTTTGGGAAGTCGCCATGGTTGTCTTAACTCAATTGTTTTTCAACAATTATAGGGG
>PVKM010021062.1:0-22874 GCA_004027735.1 Carollia perspicillata
TGGGGCCTTGGTATACTACCCCCAGTGGGTGGAGGGTGGTTCTGCGGTGCCCCCACACCCGTAGTTGGAAAGAACTCTAGAAGCCTCCCTGGTTGCCAAATGACACTCGGCACCTTCACAGGAGGCACGCCTGTGCTGTGCCTCCGCCCTGCCCCCTGAGGATGAAGGGCGTCTCTGCGGGGCCTCCCCCCTCGCAGGTGGGAGGGGCCTGGCCCCTCTGCTGATTGCGGAGGACTGGAGGTGGGCCCCTCCCGGCTAGTGAACATAGCATTTGGAGTTTGCAATGCCCGGGAAGCAGGGAAAGCAAAACAGGCCACAGTGTTTTTTTTTTTTTTTTTAGAGTTAGCTCAGAGAAACCAAAAGAAACAGGACTCTAGGGCAGAGAAAGGAGGCTCATCAGGTGCCTGCCACCACACCAGTGGGAAAAAAAAAGGCCCTACTCCTGCAGCTGAGGCAGAAAGGGAAAATTAAACCTACACTCCAGAGGAAGGTGTGAAATTCCTCTTCCGGAAAGAGACAGCAATCCCGATACAGGGTGACAGTATTTGTTATGTTATACAAATGTTTGTAAAGCTAGGGATCTTTGGCTGCCACATACTGAGTTTAAGTGTAGTCCTTCCCAGTATGGGAAAGGAACCAGGATTAAAAACATATGAAAGAACAGAAAGTTTGTGAATGTTGCAGAAGGTCTGTGGAAGTGAAAGTTTTGAAAAGCCTAGTAAATATCAGAAAAAGAAAGAAGAATAGAAGGTTTATAAGTGTTGCAAAAAATTTGAAATGAATAGTTAAATCTAGGTGAGCAGAAATATGTATGAAGGATATAAAAGTTTAAACCTGGAGTAATGGGAACCTCAACTACTTTTTTTCTGGTTTCGTGGGAAAAGGCAAATTTCTCACATTGGTTCTGGTCTGATCAGAAACTTGTACTGAAGACCTAGGAAAGGTCGCCGTAGCTGGTTAGGGAGAATACCTCTGCCTCCTGGGACCCAAGAAGGGTCATTTGGGGCTGATGAGTATTTAAGCCTGAGGCAAAGAGCATGTCTCTGCCAAGAGACTGGGCCTGAAGGAGCATGTCTCTATAAGGCACCAATGGACACATTTGGTGCAAGAGAATACCTTTATCTGTGTATTGTTCTAGAACTCTGTATTTTGGATTTTGCTCTGTATCTGCTCTGAAAAGGAAACTGAGAATTCCAGAAAAAGTTAAAAGTTCATGTTCTGTAAGAAAGTGAATATGGAAAAAGATTTTCCATCATGCTTTGTATTTTTATCCCTACCTGATCTCTCCAGAATTTGGCATTCTGAAGGAGTGTGTGATGACGCAAGGTTCCTTTGCATAAAACCAATAAGACCAGACATTAATAGTGGTTTTGTTAACCAAGACTTTAACTGGAATGTCATGCCTGAAGGAGGCATGTATGGGTTCTTGTCGTCACCAGAAAGCCCTGGGGAACTGGGATTGACTTGTGAAGCTAGTGGAAGCCCACGAGAGAAGCCTGGTACTTTGGTTAGTTATGTGGTTCATGCCAGTCTTTTCAGGGAGGGAATGAAGGTTGCTTTCCTGAAAGATGGCTGAAAGGGAACCTGTAAGCACAATGGAGGCTCAAGGACTCGAGTGAAACGATTGATACAGGCGAAGCCAGATGGCGGATATGTGGCTCTGCTTCTGTACCCTGAGGGGCGGACTGAGAAGTCAGTCTAAGAGTTCCCTGTGTGAGTTCCAGCAAAGTGGACTTAAAGATCATAAGAGATCCAAGCTGCTCTTGGTGTGTTTATGCAAATGAACAGGGAAAATTAAAAGCGGGACTCAAAGTAGTCCCTATAATAACAGTGAGGGTGATCTTAAGGAGAAAAATAGTTATTCAAGGAAAATCACAATGCTCAGTTTTAGACATCTGAATGTTGCAGCTAACTGTCTTGAAAGTTTATTTTCATTTGAAAGTTGAAACTGGGTTTATGATATCACCAAAGATGTACAACTTACAGGTGCAAGGGACCTGTCAAATTGCCATTGTTAAATGTCATTACAAGAAGGACCTTACAATGGAATGTCTTCCCAAACGACAGTCTCACAGGCACAGAGACTGGTTTAGAGATTGTTGTGTAAATTAACCTGTGTGCTCTTCTGTTTTCATAAGATGTATGCCTATGACCTGCCTAAGCTTATGAGTAATTAGTTACAATATAGACCTCACTTAAGGAACCCCTCTTCATCATTGCCCCCTGAGACTCAATAGTTTCACTGAATTAAGTAGTTAAGTTAGTAAAATATTCAGGCCGGCTGTAGGCTTCACTTTTTCCTTTTCTGTCTTGATGGCTTGGACAGAAAAAGCTCAGAAATCTGAAAGGAGAGAAATCCTAATATATTCCCCTCAGCCAGAGTAAAGTATAGTGGGCCACAAAATTTTTTGATAGGTGTAGCATGCCTTACACACCTTCCTCCAGATAAGCCATTCTTAAGCCCCTGCCTTTGTCATTTAGTAGTTATAATTTAATTTTGCCTCCAAGTTCTTGCCTAGTCTGTCACCACCAGAATATGACCAGGATGCCAACGGTCCAGTAATGCCAGCCTTTGGGCACCAAACCTGGGACTTCCTGGTGGCAGCCAACTGGCTAGGATCCTGTAAGGTCCTTCCCTTACAAGAAGGACTTCCTCTGTGCTGTACCCCCCACCTTTTCAGAGCACCCCTGACCCAAGGGTAGGTAAGACGACGTCCATGTCCAGCCGGAAACAGTTACAAGAAGATTGAAACCTTTGTCCATTGTCCTTTATATGAATATAAAGTAGGTGTATATCTGAAAAGGGAAAATGATTCAGGATACAGCCAAGAGGGGGGCCAGCACATTTCATTAGGCCTAAAGATTATGTTTAAATAAAGTTAGAAAAAAGAACAGAATTCGAGGCTAAGGGGGGAACTAGACCAGACTCAGTATCTAGAGAGGCTAGGGTGGACCTTAGAAAGCATAGATAAGGCCGGACTAGACCAGGAACCCCAGCCCCGAGGGAGGCCAGCACACTCCTTTCAGCCAGGACAATGAGTATAGGTAAAAGATTAGAAGAGAGAACCCCTCCAGCCAACCTGGACAGGTCCCCACTTAGTACTATTAACCATCCCAGCTGCCCTTAAAGTTTCAGGTGTCATCCCCTGGATCCACCACAGCTGAGCCAAGGCAGCCACAGACCCCAGTGCAGAAGGAACCAGACCCTCCTTGCGACTGCCTGTCCTGAAGCTCCGGAAGTTGCTGGCTGGGGGAGGAAACTCCTCCCAGGAATGGACCATTGTCCCGCCTGGCATCTGTTCCTTATTGGCATCTATGCCGGAGCTTTGGGAATCGGACTGCTGACCACGACCCCTCCCAAGTGGAAAACCGGGGAACGAATTGCCTTAGGAATAGTGTATCTGTGTTTGGTTCTAACTTTTATTGGTATAATATGCTTTGCCTAATAGTCACTGTGAGTGTTGGCATCCAGGCCTGACCCAGACTGCAGAAGTAATTGTCCGGCCCACACCAAGTTTCAGGCATGGAGCTCTGGATCCTACTCCTTATAGTAGGCCTAGCACGGGCTGGCCAAACCCTGCAAATGCCCTATGAATGGAGGTTTTCCACTCAAGAAACCTACACCAGAGGCAGGGATATAATAATACACACTGTAGACATCATGACTTGCCCTGAAACCGGATGT
Source organism: Carollia perspicillata (assembly GCA_004027735.1). Taxonomy (NCBI): domain Eukaryota; kingdom Metazoa; phylum Chordata; class Mammalia; order Chiroptera; family Phyllostomidae; genus Carollia; species Carollia perspicillata. The sequence goes on from PVKM010021062.1 coordinate 3,686, forward strand.
AGAGGCCTGATAGTCCTCAGCATTCCCACCTCCAGTCTTAAAAGCCTTGAAGGGTGGTGAATGACTAATCCCACGGTGTACCTGACCAGAGACCAGCATTTTAAATCTGACTATGAGGGTTGCAACTAGAAGCCTGAGGTCTATAGTGGATACCCTTACATATATTGTTGCTGCCACACAGCCCGGGAAGGACAGCTAAGAATTCCTGTATAGGACCCTGACAACAAAGATTGGGAGACTGGAGTCCGAGGAAAAATCTATGTAAATCTGGGACATTCTGAACCAGTTGGGGACATATTCATCTTCAAAGCTTATGTGCCCAAGACCCCAAGTTAGTTAGGATTTATAACCACACCAGCTCAATTCAAAGTCGGGAAGAATCTCTGGCTTCTGACCTGGGCAGCTCCACCTGGACCGGGCCTTTCTCCTGGCTCACCCTCTTACGAGATGGAGCCCGGCTGCCCAACCTGACTGCCCCTGAAGATGTTAATAATTGTTTTCTTTGTGCCTCCCTGGAATGGCCTCCTATAACAGCGGTTCCTATTCCAACCCCCTGAACGTTACTGCTAACCCTGTCTTCTTTTCTCTCCCAAGTGTGCCTCTCTTTCAGAATGAAGCTGAAACCCCTCCAGTGTGCTACTGACCTGAGAAGGCCTGCAACCTCACCATCCCGATCAGCCCTGGACGACTCACCAGCCCACCTGGGACTTTCTTCTGGTGCAATGGGACTTTGTACCGCACCATCCGACCAGCAGCTCCCACCCCGTGTTACCCGACAATCTTAACCCCGCAGCTGATGCAATATCAGGAGGGAGAGTTGCACTCTCTCCTTACCAGCCAGCGGGAAAAGAGAGCAGTCCTCTTGCCTGTATTAGTAGGACTGTCCTTTACAACCTCCCTCATAGGAGCTGGGGTTGGAGGTGCAGGATTGGCCCATAACATCCAGGCCAATCAGCAACTTGAAGAAAAGTTAGAAAAAGGCTTAGATGCCACAGCCCTCTCCTTGGCCTCGCTCCAGAGGTAGATAACTTCTTTAGCCCGGGTGGCCTTGCAAAACCCCCGGGCATTAGACTTGCTCACTGAAGAAAAAGGAGGAACTTGCCTATTCCTACAGGAACAGTGTTGCTTTTATATTAATGAAAGCGGAGCAGTTGAGGAAAATATCTGTAAACTCCAAGATATCCAACACCGGGTTAAAAGCATGGACCAGGCCCCACTGTCTGCACCGTGGTGGCAGTCTCTTGTGTATTCAGTCTTGGCTCCTGTAATTGGGCCCCTGCTCATCCTGTTCCTGATCATAATGTTGGGGCTGTGCCTAATACGCACCCTCACTGAACAAACAAAGATGATAGCAGCCCAGGCGGCCACTGTAAAGATACTCCAGCTCCAAAGGCAACACTACCAGAGACTCCAGCCCGGTTCTGATGATGCTATGACTTAAGAAAGCTCAGTCTAGTATCAAAGGGGGGAATGTAGTAGAAATTTAAAAGTGTAGATAGAGATTGAAGCTGGCACTCTCCATCAGCCCCTGATGGCTCCCTGCTGGCTTCCTGGGTTCCAGACGACCATCTGTTAACTAGTTGACTCTCTGTCTCGGACTCAGTTAATCTCTTACTATCTCTTTGTCCCAGCCCCTGGCAATTTTCGCCCTCTGCTTCTGTCTTGGCTTCCACATTTCTGCTTGTACCACAAGACCTCTCCCCTCCCCACCTTGTTGCAAAAGTATTTAACCGCCCACCTGACCCCTCCTCAGTGTCCAGAATTTGGAAGCTGTCTCCTCTGGGCCCACGCTTGTAATAAAGGCTTACTCCGTCACCCCAGATTGTGTAAGAGTTCATTTTTTCCGCAACATTACAACATGTATTTATTGAACTAATGTTGCCTCATCCTAACTGTAAGAGATGGCCATTGTGTAACAATCTGGTACCTTTATAATATTTTTACATATTTCATGTATTTTACATACTACTGATATATAAAAGTATCTTTATATTACATATTTATAGTATCTTAATCATATTGTCTACACATAAGTGTATGCATATGCATACACACATCTAATCCTCTTTTAGAGATGTTTTATTGTGGGGGCTCTCCACTCACAGGGCCCCCCAAACCCCTTCCACCATGGATGAACATAACCCTACCAAGACATAATTTGCTTGGGGAGGAAAGGTGGCTAGCTTCTCTCATGGGAGAAGGGTCACGAGTCCTTACCTCAATGGTATTTATTAGGTTCGCAACACACTAGGAAACAGATAAGGCTCATCAATCAATGCCAAGCAGTAAGGTCAAACAATAGATAACAAAGAACTCTGAGGGCCTATTTTGAGTCAGGGTCAGATAGCTAAAGAGCCATAAAACTTTGAGGAACAAACTCACTTCTCACTTCAAACTCACTTCTTGAATCCTTATTTAAATGAGAACATTTTAAACAAAAGCAGGCTTCACAGTATGTTACATATTCTTTCTTATGCCTGATTACCCCAGAAACCACTCTAGCTGGCAGAGGGCTGCACCCCCTTCCCATCAAGATTCAGGCTTAAGTGGATTAGAGCCAGGAAGCACTTCTCCCAGATGGAAACTGGACTCGGGCTATGTCAAAATAGCCAGGGGGGTGAGGGTCCTTGCCCTCACTTTGTGCAGCCCCCGAGTCCTTTCTTGATGGTCTCCCACATGATTGTGTCTGCTTGGGTTGCCCCTCCTTTGAGGGGTCGCACCCATTGTTGACTAACTGACCAAGCGTTGGGGGCTAGAGATGGCAGAGGCAGTGCTCTTGCCAGGGAGATAAGCTTTGTTTCCTTAGTGGCTCACAGTCTGGAGGTTGCTCACTCAGCCTTAGCCATAGGGGGTGGTTACAACTCCTGAAACCAGACAGAGCTGTTCTCAACATTTTATTACTATATTTTAAATTTTTCAGTTACAATTTATAATTAATACTATTTTTAATTAGATTTCATTATTTTTATATTGTATAAATTGCTTTTTTCACCAAAATCAAGGTGTTATCAGCATTTATTGAGTTAGTTCATGTAAACCAATTTCACACACTTCTATATAACAGTTGCATAGCATTCAATACATGATTTTGAACTTATAAATTATTTGCATAGTAAATAAATGAGTTAGCTAACATCTTATTGTATTATTTTAGACATGAGTAAGCCTGCAAATAAATGAGTATGACTATTTTTGTTATAAATAGAATAATAGAATTTTAGATCATTACTAGTACCCAAACATCAGGAAACTGACATGACTTGATACCTCCTCCTAAAGCTAAATACTTGTAAAATTCCTTTCAAGCAATGTCAATTATATCACTTCATTTTTTCAGGCTGCCAGAATGGCTCAATTTTTTTTCTGGTACATCAGAGGGTCTGCCACCTGCTCTTTGTTTTGGAGAGCAAGCCTCTGAATCCAACTGTCATTACTGTAACAGTTGCAATAGGCACAGTGGTTATGTTTTATTGGCACCACTTAATAAAAAATTATCTGAGAAAATAAGAAGGATAAGAAATCTCAAGGTCATCCTTGTTTACTTTGAGAAATATTCAGCAATAGATCTGAGAAGCCCTTCAAGTGCATCCAGAAACTATCTCTGTCTACCTGCAGTTAACCAAAATTTCATTTTGTTCCCTTCATTTTTGGTAAAGAAAAGACACTTTAGTCCCAGAAATAGTGACAGACTTTGATGTTAACATATCAAGTTTGGGTTCAAAGGAAAAGTTAAAGAATAGATAAAATTATATCCTGGAAATTTCCCACATATTTAGAGTGAAAATTTGGACCAATATATTTGTGTTCAAGAGAAGAGAGGATGCTAAATGGTTCCCTGCAAAATATCATGGCAGGTTTTCCATTCTCCAGGCTTTCATCCTGAAACAAGGAAAGATCTCTGAAGTGATTCATACTGAGGGATTTCTATAAGATCTTAATGAAGCAAACATGAATACTAAGCTTCTTTATTTATTGGCTTATTGCTCCACTTGCACAGCACATTTTTGAGCTATAAGTTTGATGTTAACATTTTAAGAATCAATTATAACTGTAACCAAATACTCTGTTACTGTAATCAATGTATGGGTTAAATGTAGAGACAGTTTCATAATTGTTTCTAAAAACAGTATTTAAATACCAACATTTTATTCACTTTTAGAGGAATCTGTGTTCTTTACAGACATTTTAATGTTTAAGAAATGCAATTAGGTCCACACAAGTCAATTTAGTGACATTCATGATGTGATTCACTAAATATGGAATGATTTTTTCTTTTCACTTTCAACTCTTGCTTGAAAGGTCATCAAAGAATATGTGTAAAGGACCCATGGACAATGCTAAAAGGGGGTAGAATTGAGGATGGGAGGTGGAGGTGGGTGAGGCAGGAGAGGGTGGTGGTGGGAAAGTGGTGACAACTGTTCTTGAACAACAATAAAAATAAAATAAAAAATAAACCCTTATAAAACAAATAATTAGATATCATTTGTCAAATGGTCCCAGATGCATCTGAGTGGAAACCTCCCAAAAACCTCTTTGAAGATGATTGATAGCTAATATCCATCCCTCAATCATTCACATAGATTTTGAAAAGGGGAGCTTTTGTTTCTTAGTTTATTTCAGCAAGTCCATGGTGTAATGCAGTAAATTAGGCATCTGCTAATCAAATGGAGGGGTGCAAATAAGGAACTAATTTAAGAGCTGAAGCTATACTGTGAATGGGATTATTATAAAAAAGTTATATAAATATATTCAAAAGGTCAGGAACTGGTTCAAACAAAAGTTTTATAAATTATAGAGGTTCATAATCAAATATTTATCTCTCTGCAGTGTTTGAAAAATTAAATTATTAAAAGTGAATATTGTAGATAATAGGTTTCATCAATTTCAGTAAAAGTTACATGTAAGTATAACTGTTATATTATTACTTTTTTGCTTCCAGTCTTTTAAGATTGAATAGAATTGTAATAAACTCCAGTAACAAATCAAAGTGTTTTAATGTAATTTACTTGTGAATAATTTCTAATTGATTCAGTCTGATGAGACTGCACAGTTTGATATATTGCTGAAGCAGGAGATATTCTGAACCAAGTAAATTTATAAGCTCCTCTTAGAGAAAAATGGCTGCTACATGTCATTTTTTTTTCATTATAACAATGTAGTTGTGTACCTGTGTGGATTTTACAAAATATTACCAAACAATGTATACACCTATAACTGTCTCACCCACCTATCAATTTCTATTTTGGCATGCCCATCATTCTGCTTGTTCAAAATGAAGGATTTATTTAAGCACAATACAGAATTAAACTATAAGGGTTAATCTCATATATAAAAAGCAAAGTTTCCTAGCAACACCACTCAGCCACCTACAGTTCAGAGTTACCTTGTTAACATCACTAAAATTAAAACAATGAATGACTTTAAGGTTTTGTGTTTTGGTTCAATCATTTCTGTTGTAGTTGAGATATACCCTGTGCTTTGCTCAAAAAGTGTAAATATGCCCTGGATTGTGTGGCTCAGTGGATTAAGTACCGGCCTGCAAGCCGGAGGGTCACCAGTTTGATTCCCAGTTAGGGCACATGCCTGGGTTGCTAGTCAGGTTCCCAGTGCGGGGTGGGGTGGGGCAAATGATAGGCAACCACACATTGATATTTCTTTTCATCTCTTTCTCCTTTCCTTCCCCTCTCTCTAAAAATAAATAAATAAAATATTTAATAAAGTGTAAATTCTATTTTTCCAAAATATTATTCTGGACATGGATCCTAATATTTTAAAAATGAGTGTGGAGGTGCTGATGTGTGTAGGAGGGGAGGGAGACGAAGATTGTGCTTGTGTGTCTTATCTGCTCAAAAAGTCAGAAGTACTTCATCTCATTTAGTGACAAATTGCCTTATTTTATAACAGATGTAACACTGCAATTTGACACATCTTTGGTTTTTAACTAGAGATTCCCACCCAATGTGGATGTTTCTTGGTTGATAGAAAGTGTGTGTGTGTAAAACGGACCAAAACAGAAAACAATTTTTCCATCTTTTCTCATCTTATCCATTATAGGATGGAATATCCCCAGAGGCCTGATTCTGAAGGGCTCTTTTTAAATCTTACAACATAAAGGAAACCTCTCTATGCTGATCTTGTTCCCCTTCAGCTAAGCATTGTGCCATCTGGCTAAGGAGTCACTTGTTATACCTGCTGTTCCCTGATGTGCTCTAACAAGAGGTATTCCTAGGCCTAAAGACTTTAGATGCAATGACATAAGATATATTTTGGAGAACTTCAGCATATCAATGACTATAACAAGTCTAGTAAGGCATAGCTGAGTAATTGTAAAAACATAATGGGATTTCAATACCCTCACACAATCCATTTGTGATCCTAAACACTAACTTGTGATTAAATGTGGAACTATTAATGTTCAAGTATAGCAGTCTAGGAGACATCAGGGTAGATGATGAACACAATTTTTGTCACTAAAGAGTAAACTGCGCATTTTCTGCTTAAAAATAAACATTTTAAGCATTCTTTATCATAAATAAAATATACTACCTCTACATTCTTCCCATCATTGCTCATTGCCAGACTCCTTTTCTGCTTTTTGATTTGAAAAATGGCCACCATTTAGCAATTTAAGATGATGGGTTTATTTCTGAGACATCCTTTCCCCTTAACTCACTTATCAAACTTGTCACCAAATCATTTCATTTCTTTTTTGGAAAATGCCTCAAATTATTTTATCTTTCTCCATTCCCACTATGCTAGTTGAGAATATCCCAAAACCCATGTCTGAATTACTGTCCCTGCCATTTATTTTCCTAATATCAAGGATTTCCTCTCTGCCATTCATGGTATTTAGTGCAATCAAGATGCATTTCCTAATGCGCATGTAAGCATAAATAAGCCCCACATTGACTTCTGTGTCAAAAACAGATAGCTTTGCCTTATTATTTTATAAAATTATCTTTCTTTTCTGCTTAGCCATATCTTTCCTTTATACTCATCATGGTAATTCCTGTCCTTTTTTTGTACTGCTATCTTCAACTGAAATGTCATGAGTCTTAATCCCCACTTTGATATGGTTGACAGTTCTTCAAGATCTGGCTAAACCTCCAGTTTAGAAAGCCTTATATTTCAATCCACATCAATCTCTCCACATATAAACGTCACATGGTAGTGAGTGCTTAATGCTTTTAGATAGAAAAACAATCAATTATATGATTTCACTATTTTTTAAATTTTCTGTTACATCGTTTATTATATTTGAGATATATGTCTTTCTTACATTAATAAAGATTCATAAATGTATTGCATTTAGGTACAGTATCAAAAAAGAAGAAAGTTACAGAGAAATGTTATAGAAGTGAACATATATTTATGAAAATACATAGGAAAAAGGCAGGAAGGACACTAACTTCAAATCATAAAGTGTGGTTACCTCTAAAGAAGAAAGAAAAACTGATAAAAAGTTCAGTTACATTTACACAATGGAATACTATGCAGCAGAAAGGAAGAAGGAATGCCTACCCTTCATAAAATTATGGATAGAACTGGAGAGCATCATGCTAAGTTAAATAAGCTAGGTGGTGGTGAAAGACAAATACCATATGATTTAACCTAGAAGTGGAACCTAATCAACAAAACAAACAAGTGAGCAAAATAAAACCAGAGACATGGAAATAAAGAACAAAATGATTGTAAAAGAAATGAAAAAAAAAAAAGGAACAAACTGACAGTAACTGAGGGGAGGCGAAGGCAGATAAACCAGGGAAATAAGGGGAAAGGGCAAGAAAAGGAACACAAATACAGGACTCATGGACAAGGTTGGGTTGAGCAATGGGGAAAAAGGTGGGACAACTGTAACTAAACAATAAAATTTAAAAAAAAGAAATAACATTTATTTAAAAAAACATAATTCCCACCAACAGTACAAAACAGTTCCCTTTTCTCCACATGATTGCCAGCACTTATTGTTTGTTGGTTTACTGATTATACCCATTCTAACTGGTGTGGGAGATTGTATCTCATTGTGGTTTTAATTTGCATTTCTCTGATGATTAATGATGTTAAACATCTTTTCATATGTTTATTGGCTATTTGTATGCCCTTCCTGGAGAAGTGTCTATTCAGGTCTTTTGCCCATTTTTTAATTGGATAATTATTTTTTGCTATTGAGTTTTATAAGTACTTTATAAATTTTGGATATTAACATCTTATCAGATGTACCTGAGAATATGTTCTCCCATTCTGTGGGTCATCTTTTTATACTGTTGATGATTTCATTTGCTCTGCAAAGTCTTTTGTTTTGATATAGTCCCATTTTGCTTATTTTTCTCTTTGTTTCCTTCATAGGACAGATATATCAGATAAAAAATATACCAGAAATGCCTGAGAATTTGCTGTCTGAGTTTTCTCCTATATTTATTGCTTCTGATATAACATTTAAGCCTCTGCTCCATTGTGAATTTATTTTCTGTGTTGTGCAAGAAGGTGGTCCAGTTTAATTTTCTGCATGTATTTTTTCAATTTTCCCAACACTACTTACTCAAAAGCTATCTTGAGCCCATTGTATATGCTTGTTTCCTCTGTTGATTATCATTTGACTATAAATGTGTGGATTCATTTCTGGGCTTTCTCTTTGGTTCCATTGACCTATGTAGCAGTTTTTATGCCAGTACAACAAGTTTTTATGCCTGTTTTGATTACTATGGCCTTGTAGTATAGTTTCGTATTAGGTAGCCTTATTGCCCCAAAGCAATCCTGATTGTTCTTCTTTCTTAGGATTATTGTTGCTATGCAGAGCCTTCTGTGGTTTCATATAAAATTTTGAAATATTTGTTTTAGTTCTGTGAAATACATCATTGGAATCTTGATAGGAATTGTATTGAATATATAGGTGGCTTTGGGTTATATAGACATTTTAATGATGGTAATTTCTCCTAACCATGAACATGGTATGTGTTTCCACTTATTTATAACTTCTTCAATTTCTTTCTTCAGTGCCTTATAATTTTCCTATTACAGGTCTTTTACATCCTTGGTTATTTTTATTCCTAGGTTATTTATTCTTTTTGAAGCAATCGTGAATGGGATTGTTTTCTTAATTTTCCATTCTGTGAATTTGTTACTGACATATAAAAATGCAACTGATATTTAAATAATATATTTTATCCTGCTATTTTGCTGAATTCATTCATCAGTTCTACTAGTTTCTTGGTGTAATATTTGGGATTCTGTATGTGTAGTATCATCTTATCTGAGAATAAAGAGAGTTTTACTACTTCTTTTCCAATTTGGATTCCTATTATTTTTTCATTCTTATCAGATATCTGTGACTTGAACTTCCAGTACTATGTTGAATAAGAGAGGTGAAAGCGGACATCACTGACTTGTTCTCAATCTTAAGGGGAATGTTTGTCATTTTTACCCATTGAATATGAAGCTGGCAGTGTGTTTGTTATATATGACCTTTATTATGTTTAGGTATGTCCCTTTTATTCTCACTTTGCTGAGAGTGTTTATCATAAATTGGTGATGGATTTCAATAAATGACTTTTCTGAACCTATTGATATGATCATGTGGTATTTATTCTTAATTTTTTATATGGTGAATCACATACATTGATTTGCAAATTTGTACCAGCCTTACATTCCCAGAATAAATACCACTTGATCATTGTGTATTATGATCTTTTGATGTACTGATGTGTTCAGTTTGCTAATATTTTGTTGAGGATTTTAGCATATATGCTCATCAGATATATTGGCCTATAATTTTCTTTTGTTTCTAATGTTTAGGACCAGAATAAAGTTATTTTAGGAGTATTAAAACACTAAAAATAATAAAATTTTGGGGAGACCCAAGTTGATGAAGTAAGTAGAAGTTATACTAACCTCCTCTTAGGACCAATGGGGAATTACAACTAAACACTAGCTGCAGACAACTCTGCTTCATAACCAAGGACAGACAGAAAAAAACACTTCACCACAGCATGACTGGTAGGGAGTTCTGATACATGAAAGAGCTGGCTGGGCTCCCGTGGTTTGCAGCTGAATCACTGGAGGAATACTTCAGTGACTCGGGGTTCCCCCAAGAAGTGTGACATCTAAACCACTAGCTGGCCTTCCCTGCCTACAGCACCAGAGTCAGAAAAAAAAAAAAAGACAACCCAGATAATATCCACCTATGAAAGCAGCAGGGTTTCTGTCTGCCAGGGAAAGACTGCTGGAAACACAGAAAGCCTCTTAAAGGGACAACACACAAAATGTCATTTGCAGCCACTGTCTCTGGGTCTCAGCAGAGGGAGGATGGAGTGGACTAGAGATGCTTGAGGAGAGTCTGAGTTTGGTGCCCTAGGGAGAGAGCTGAAGGAACAGCTACCAGGATCCTTGTGCTGAGTCATTCTCCATATAGCAGGAGTCATCTTTCTCAGGCAGAGCACTGAATTCCAAGTGGCATCAGCCTTAGAGAAACCAAGAGCCCTGTCTGCAGGAATTACTCTGTCTCACTCTGTGGAGCTTAAGCTGGACTACTGTTTATAGCTTAATTAGTTAAACGACCAATTGGCTTAAAAATTGATTAGTTTAACAACTAAGGTGAAAAAACACAAAGAAGCAACCAAAATGGGAAGACAAAGAAACAGACCCCAAATGAAAGAACAAGATAATTCTCTAGAAGAGGAACTCTATAAAATGAAGACAAGCACTTCATCAGAGAGTTTAAAGTAATGATTATAAGGATACTCAAAAGCATGAAAAATGACATAGAAACCATAAAAAATGACCAGTCAGAATTAATGAAATTTCTGAAATAAATAATACACTGGAAGAAATAAAAAGTAGGTTAGGTGAAGCAAGGATCGACTAAGCGATTTGGAAGATAAGATAGTAAAAAACACCCAAGCAGAGTAGCAAAGAGAAAAAAAGAAAATTAAAAAATGATGAGAGCTTAAGGAACTTTTGATTAAACATGAAATGTAACATCTGCATCATAAAAATACCAGAAGGAGAAGAGAGTGAACTAGGGTTCAAGAGCCTATTTGAAGAAATAATGACCACAGACTTTCCTAGTCTGGTGAAAGAAAACTACACAAAAGTCCAGGAAGTCCAGAGTCCCAAACAAGTTGGACCCAAAGAGGCCTACACCAAAACACATCATAATTAAAATGACAAGGCTTAAAGACAAGGAGAGAATCTGAAAAGTCACAAAAGAAACTCAGGTAGTTGCCTACAAAGGAGCACCAATTAGACTGTCATTTTATTACACAACAGAAACATTTCAGGCTAGAAAGGAGTGGCATGAAATATCCAAAGTGATGAAAAGCAAGGACCTGTAACAATGGCTACTTTACCCAGAAAGGCTATCAGTTAAAATTAAAGCAGAAATAAATAGCTTCCCAAACAAGAAAAAGCCAAAGGAAATTGTTAACACCAAACCAGTACTGCAACAAATATTAAAGGACTTTCTTTAAGAAGGAAAAGAAAAAGAGAAAACAAGGAAAGAGGGAAACAGTCTAACAATAAATTGGCATTGCATATATCTATAATAATAAGCTTAAATGTAAATTGCTTAAATGCTCCAACCAAAAGACATGGGATAGCTGAAGAGATAAGAAAACAAGACCCATATATTTGCTGCCTCCAAGAGTCCCATTTCAGATAGAAATATACACACGGTCTAAAAGTAAGGGGAATGAAAAATGTATTTCATGCGAATGGAAAATAAAAAAGCTGGGGTAAAAGTACTTATATCCAATAAAACAGACTTTAAAACTAAGGCTATAATATGAGATAAAGAAGAACACTACATAAGAATAAAGAGAATAATCCGACAAAAGGGTAAATACCTAACAAACATTTACACACCCTACATAGGAGCATCTACATTGTAAAGCGAATCTTGATGGACTGAAAGAGAGAGATCAACAGAAATGCATTCATAGTCAGGGATTTTAACACCCTATTGACTTCAAAGGATAGATCTTCCAGGCAGAAAATCAACAAGGGGCAGCTACCTTAAACAACACACTAGATCGGATAGATTTAATGGATATCTTCAAAGTATTTCACCCCAGAGCAGCAGAATATACTTACTTTCAAGTGCACATGGAATGTTTTCTAAGATATACCACATGTTAGGAAACAAAACAAGTTTTGATAAATTAAATAACATTGAAATAATATCAAGCATTTTCTCTGACCACAATGCTATGAAACTAGAAATCTGAAAACTAACACCCTTCTTCCTCAAACTATTTCATAAAATTCAAGAGAAGAGAAAGCTCCCAAATTCATTTTATGAGGCCAGATAAAATCAATCACATACTTTAAAAAGTGTTTCACCTTTCATAAAGTTTAAAAAGTGTTTTAAAAAGTGAAACTGGAAAACTTCCAGTTTCCAGTAACAAACTGGCACCATCCGTATTTATAACAATGGTATTGACTATAATTTCTATGCCATACTTACCATCCCTGTGACTATTTTGCAACTACCATTCTGAACTTCTCAATCCTTCACCTTTTTCACACCATCCTACAAACCCCATTCCCTATGTCAACCACCAGTCCGTTCTGTTTCTATGAGTTTATTTGTTTTGTTTCTATTGTTCTTTAGATTCTACATATAAGTGAAATTATATGGTATTTGTCTTAGACTGACTTACTTCCCTTAGCATAATATCTTCCAAGTTCATACATGCTATCACAAATGTTAAGATTTTGTTCTTCATGCCAAAGTAATATTCAATTGTCCATATTTGTCATTGTTTTTTATCCATTTGTCTATTGATGGGCACTTGGTTTTCTTTTATAGCTTGGCTATTTTAAGTTATGCTGTAATGAACATAAGAATACATATATTCTTTCAATTAGTGTTTTGGGTTTCTTCAGATATATACCTAGTAGTGGAATTGCTCATTCATTTGGCAGTTTCATTTTAATATTTTAGAACCTTCCAAAATATTTTCCACAGTGGCTGCACCAATGTGCATTACCACTACAGAGCACAAGGGTTGTAAATATGCAAAATCCAAAGATTATTCTTGTATTTTATTTATGTAATTAATCATTTATTATCTTATAAGTGTGAACCTACTTTTGCCCATCCTTGTAGTATTTCGTGTGTGTGTGTGTGTGTGTGTGTGTGTGTGTGTGTGTGTGTGATCATATATAATGTAAAGAACATTTAGGTTACTTCCATGACTTGGTTACTGAGATAAAGCTGAAGAGAAAATAGGGAGTGCAGATATATCTTTGAGATTGTGATTTCATTTCTTAGCATTTACACTCAAGAAAGGGGATTACTGAATCACATAGTAGCTGTTTTTAAAAAAAGAGTTGGGGAGAGGGGTGGGGAGAAAATACGGACAACTATAATTGAGCAACAGGATAATTTAAATAAAAATATTCATATCACTATTCATGCAAACCACTGAATCGTTAAAAAAGTTAGAAACTACATACTGTTTTCTACAGTGGCTGTACAATTAACATTTTCAATGACCGTGAACAAATATTCTCTTGTTTCCACATACTTAACAACAATAGAAAATTTAAAAAAAATTAAAACATTTAAAAAAGACATTCTAACAGGTGTGAGGTGTTGTCTCATTGTGGTTTTCATTGCATTTTCCTGATAATTACTGGAGTTGACTACCTTTTCAGGCAGTTGTTGGCTATGTGAATGTCTTTTTTGAAAGATCTATCAGTTAAGTTTCTCGGACAAATTTACTTTTTTAAAAAATGTCTTTTATTGATTATGCCATTACAGTTGTCCCGTTTCCCCCCTTCATTCCTCTCCACCCTGCACACCCCCTCCCACCCACACTCCCTCGCTTTACTTCATGTCATTGTGTCATAAGTTCTTTAGCTTCTACATTTCCCACACTACTCTTGCCCTCTCCCTGTCTATTTTCTTCCCACCTTCTATGCTACTTATTTTCTGTACCTTCATCACCCTCTCCTCCTCCCACTTCCCTGTTGCTAACCTTCCACATGATCTCCATTTCTGTGGCTCTGCTTCTGTTTAGGTGTCCACTTAGTCTGCTTTCGTTTTGGTGTGGATGTTAATAACTGTGAGTTTACTGTCCTTTCACCATTCATAATTTTTTATCTTCTTTTTCCTAGATAAGTCTCTTTAACATTTCATATAATAAGGGCTTGGTGATGATGAACTCCTTCAACTTGACCTTATCTAAGAAGCACTTTATCTGTCCTTCCATTCTAAATGAAAGCTTTGCTGGATAGAGCAATCTTGGATGTAAGTCCTTGCCTTTCATGGCTTGGAATACTTCTTTCCAGCCCCTTCTTACCTGCAAGATCTCTTTTGAGAAATCAGCTGATGGTCTGATGGGAACTCCTTTATAGGTGATTGTCCCCTTATCTCTTGCTGCTTGTAGAATTCTCTCCTTCATTTTAATCTTGGCTAATGTAATTATGATGTGCCTTGGTGTGTTCCTCCTTGGGTCCAACTTATTTGGGACTCTCTGAGCTTCCTGGACCTCCTGGAAGTCTATTTCCTTTGACAGATTGGGGAAGTACTCCTTTATTATTCATTCAAATAAGTTTTCCACTTGTTGTTCTTCCTCTTCCCCTTCTGGTACTCCTATAATTCGGATGTTGGAATGTTTAAGGATGTCCTGGAGGTTCCTAAGCCTCTCCTCATTTTTTTTGAATTCTTGTTTCTTCATTCTTTTGCGTTTGGTGGTTTCTTTCTTCCTTCTGGTCCACTCCATTGATCTGAGTCTCAGTTTTCTTCCCATCCCTATTGGTTCCCTGTGCATTTTCCTTCATTTCACTTATCATTGTCTTTATTCATTCATCTAATTTGCAACCAAAATCAACTAATTCTGTGAGCATCCTAATCATCAGTGTTTTGAACTGTGCATCTGATAGGTGTGCTATCCCTTGGTCGCTTAAAAGTATTTGCTCTGGGGCTTTGAGTCGTTCTTCCGTTTGAGTCATATTTGGTCAGGTGGCACCTATTAGGTATGGGTGGTGGAGCCTTAGGTATTCACTGGGGTGGGACAACCTAGTTGCTGGGTTGTGATGCTTTCTGTGGGAGTGGGGTCAGAGAGAGAACAGTGGCACCTGTTCCATGCTCTCTTGGATTTGGGCCCCCTCTGCTGCCTCCCACTAGCCCACTGGGCCCCCCCTGGCGATGGTTCCCAGGTGTGTCAGCCTATGCATGCTCCAGGACCCTGCTAGTCTTCCCAATGACCTCTCCTGTGAGTTTGGGAGTCTCTCCCAGCACCTTCTCAATCGGTGTTTTTAGGCTTTACTTTCCATTGCGAGGTGGGGGGCTCTGGCCAGTGCAGTCTGTCTCACTGCCCATCTCACCCAGTTCATCTGCTCGTGAGTGTATGTCTGCTGTCGGCCAACCACCCTGCATGCTCTGCTTGGCTCCTTCCTGCACACCTGGAGTCTGTAAGCTCCAGGCCACCAACACTCCATGGAGCTCCAGTGTCTTCTAGCCACTGCTTTTTCCTGCCACGCTCCCTCTCCACCTACTGCCAACTCTGCTCCTCTTACCGGTCTGGTTGAATGGTTGTTGGACTTCCGTAATTCAGTTTTCTGTGTTCTGGTTGTGTTATTGTTTGTAAATCTTTGTTGTGTGTAATCTTGGTGGTGCAAAGAGGCACAGTGTTTCCACCTATGCCTCTATCTTGGCCAGAAGTCCCATTCTCCAAATTTACTTTATTTTAGTATTTATTATTACATTTTTTAGTTTTATGAAGTATGTCATTGGTATTTTTTAATTTTAAAATATTTTATTATTTATTATTAATTGTTCAGTTACAGTTGTCCTCATTTCCTCCTTACTACCCCCCCCTTCCCCACTCCCCGCTATCTTTGTCCATGTGTCCTTTATACATATCCCTTAAATCCTCCCCTTCTTTCCCCCTTACCCCTTTGCACACACCCATCTGGTCACTGTGAGTTCTTTATTTCCATGTCTCTGTTTCTATTTTGCTTACATGTTTGTTTTGTTGATTAGGTTCCACTTAAAGGTGAGATCATATAGTATTTGTCTTTCACTGCTTGCCTTATTTCATTTAGCATAATGTTCTCCAGTTCCATCAATGCTGTCATGAATCATAGGAGTCCCTTTTTTTCTGTTGTATAGAATTCCATTGTGTAAATGTACCACAGTTTTTTTATACACAAATTTACTGATGGGCATTTAGGATCTTTCCAGCACTTGGTTCTTGTAAATATCATCACTGTGAACATTGGGGTATATAGGTTCTTCTGAATTGGTGTTTCAGAATTCCTAGGGTATAATCCCAGGAGTGGAATTGTTGAGTCAAAGGTAGTTCCATGTTTTAGTTTTTGAGGAAATTCCGTGCAGTTTTTCACAGGGGCTGCACCAATCTGAATTCCCACTAACAGTGTGCTAGGGTTCCCTTTCCTCCACATGCTCAGCAGCAATTGTTGTTTGTTGATTTGTTTATGATGGCCATTCTGACCACTGTGTGGTAGTATTGCATTTTGATTTTAATTTGCATCTCTCTAATTGCTAGTCATGCTGAGCACACTTTCATATGGCTCTAGGCCTTCTGTATGACTTCATTGGAGAAGTGTCCAAGGAAGTGTTCAGTTCCTTTGCCCATTTTTTAATTGGATTCTTCGACTTCATGGTGCAGAGTTATGTGAGTTCTTTATACATTTTGGAAATCAAACCCTTGTCTGAGGTATCAATGACAAATATATTTTCCCATATGAATGTTTCCCTTCTGATTTTGGCTCATGTTTTCTTTGCTTGTGAAGAAGCTTTTCATTTTGATGTAGTCTCATTTGTTTATTCTTTTGTTTACATCCCTTGTTCTAGGGGACATCTTGGTGAAAATACTGCTTTGTGGAATATCTGAGATTTTCCTGCCTATGTTCTCCTCTAGGACTCTTATGGTGTTGTAACTTGTATTTAAGTTTTTTATCCAGCTTGAATTTATTTTTGTGTATGATGTTAGTGGTTGAGTTTCACTTATTTGCATGTAGCTCCCCAGGTCTCTGAACTCTCTTTGTTGAAGAGGTTATTTTTATTCAATTTTATGTTTCTGTACACTTTGTCAAATATTAATTTGCCATACAGACTTGGGTTTATTTTGGGGCTATCTATTCTGTTTAACTGATCTATGTGTCTGTTCTTATGCCAGTACCAGAGTGTTTTGATGATCATGACCTTGTAATATTGTTTTATATCAAGAATTGTGATCTCTTCTACATTGTTCTTTTTTCTTGAAATTGCTGAGGATATTCAGGGTCATTTATGGTTCCATATATATTTTTGAATTGTTTTCTCTGTGAAAATGTCATTGGTATTTTAATAGGGATTTTGTTGAATCTATAAATTGCTTTGGGTAGAATAGACATTTTGATGATAACTGTTTCAAACAATGAACAAGGTATATGTTTCCATTTATTTATGTCTTCCTTAATTTAATTCTTTAATGTCATGCAGTTTTCTGAGTACAGGTCTTTTACCTCCTTGGTTAGGTTTATTCCTAGGTATTTTATTATTGTTTCTATAGCAAATGGGATTTTTTCTTTAATTTCTGCTTCTGATATTTCAGTATTGGTGTCCAAAAATGGTTTTGATTTTTGTATATTGACTTTCTTTCCCTCTGTTTTGCCAAATTCACTTATTTGGTTGAATAGATATTTGGTGAAGTCTATAGTGTTTTCTATGTACACAATCATGCAATCTGCAAACAATGACAGTTTTATTTTTCCTTTCTTCTAATTTGGATGCCTTTTATTCTTTTTCTTGTCTGATTGCTGTGGCTAGAATTTTCAATAGTATGTTGAATAGCAGTGATGAAAGTGGTCACCCTTGTCTTGTTCCTGGTCTCAGTAGGAAAGGTTTTAGTTTTTGTCTCTCAGTATGACATTAGCTGTAGGTCTTTCATATATGGCCTTTATTATGTTGAGGTATTCTCCTTCTACTCCCACTTTGCTGAGTGTTTTTATCATATATTGGTGCTATATCTTTTTCTGCACCTGTTGATAGGGTCATGTGATTTTGGTCTTTCCTTCGGTTTATGTGATGTATTACATTTATTGATTTGTGAATATTGTACCATCCTCACATGCCTGGGATGAACCCCACTTGATCATGCTGTATGATCTTTTTAATGTATTGCTGGATGAGGCTTGACAATATTGTGTTGAGGATTTTAGCATCTATGTTCATCAGTTTTCTGATGGCCTCCGGTTTTCTTTTTGTGTGTGTCTTGAATGGTTTGGGGATTAGGATGATACTAAATTTATAAAAATAATCTGAGAGTCTTACTTCTTCTCAGATTTTTTGGAATATTTTTAGAAAGATTTGGTTTAGCTCTTCCTTAAATGTTTTGTAAATTCTCCTGTGAAACCTTGTAGCCCACGGTTTTGGTGTTCCACGAGTTCTTTGATAGTTGCTTCAACCTCACTAGCTGTTATTGGTCTGTTCAGGTTTTCCACTGCTTCTTGGTTCAGTTTTGGAGTAATGTTTCTAGATATTTGCCCATTTCATCCAGGTTTTCAATTTCTTAGTATATAGTTGTTTGTAGTAATTTCTTACAGTCATTTGTATTTCAGTTGTTTTAGTGCAATTTCTGCTCTTCCATTTATGATTTTCATTATTTGGATCTTCTCTCTTTTTTTCTTGAATACTCTGATTTTAAAGTCTTGTCAATATCCTTTGTCTTTTCATGGAGTCAGCTCCTGGATTTATTGATCCTTTGGATTGGTGTTTTAGTCTCCATGTTGTTTAGTTGTGCTCTAATCTTGATTGTTTCCTTCCTTCTACTTGTTCTGGACTTTCTTTGTTGTTGTTCCTCTAGTTCTTATAGATATAGTGTTAGGTTCTTTATTTGAAATGTTTCTATCTCTTTTAGGTAGGCTTGTATTGCAATGAACTTGCTCCTCAGGGCTGCCTTTGTTGCATCTCACAGGTTTTGTACAGTTGTGTGTTCATTTTCATTGGTTTCCAGAAAATTTCTGATTTCTTCCTGTATCTCATTATTACCCCATTCATTGTTTAATATATGTTATTGAGTCTTCATGAATTTGAATGTTTTTGAGTTTTACTCTTGAGCTGGATTTCTAATTTCAAACCCTTGTTGTCAGAGAAAATGCCTGATATGATTTCAGTTTTCTTGAATTTGTTGATTCTCATTTCATGTCCCATTATGTGGTCTATCTTTGAAAATGTTCT